>CAUYON010053014.1:0-15850 GCA_963573935.1 Arctocebus calabarensis
AACAACAACCAAGCTGAAAAAATAGTCAAAGATTCCATTCCTTTCACAGTAGTGCCAAAGAAGATGAAATATTTGGGAGTTTACCTAACAAAGGAAGTGAAAGATCTCTATAAAGAGAACTATGAAACTCTAAGAAAAGAAGTCACTGAAAATGTCAACAAATGGAAAAACATACCATGCTCATGGTTGGGAAGAATCAATATTGTTAAAATGTCCATACTCTCCAAAGCAATATACAAGTTTAACGCAATTCCTACTAAAGCTCCACTGTCATATTTTAAAGACCAGGAAAAAATAAAACTTCATTTTATATGGAATCAGAAAAAACCTTGAATAGCCAAGACATTACTTAGAAATAAAAACAAAGCAGGAGGGATCACGCTACCACACCTGAGACTGTACTATAAGTCAATAGTGATCAAAACAGCATGGTAGTGGCACAAAAATAGAGAGGTAGATGTAGGAACAGAATAGAGAACCAAGAGATGAACCCAGCTACTTACCGCTATTTGATCTTAATACAAGCCAATTAAAAACATTCAGTGGGGAAAAGACTCCCTATTTAACAAATGGTGCTGGAAAACCTGGCTGGCAACCTGTAGAAGACTGAAATTGAACCCACATCTTTCACCATTAACGAAGATGGACTCACACTGGATTAAAGATTTAAACTTAAGACAAGAAACTATAAAAACACTAGAAGAAATTACAGGGAACACTCTTCAAAGAATTGGCCTGGGCGAATTCTTTATGGGGAGGACCCCCAAGGCAATGGAAGCAGTATCAAAAATACACTACTGGATCTGATGAAACTAAAAAGCTTCTGCCTGGCCAAGAACACAGTAAGTATTGCAAGCAGACAGCCCTTAGAATGGGGGAGAATATTTACAGGTTATGCCTCTAACAAAGGTTTGATAACCAGAATACACAGAGAACTCCAACGTATTAGCAAGAAAAGAACAAGCAATCCCTTCTCAGGATCGGCAAAAGATCTGAAGAGAAACTTCTCTAAAGAAGACAGGCGCATGAAAAAATGCTCAATATCCTTAATCATCAGAGAAGTGCAAATCAAAACTACCTTGAGATATCATCTAACTCCAGTAAGATTAGCCCACATGACGAAATCCCAAAACCAGAGCTGTTGGCGTGGATGTGGAGAAAAGGGAACACTTCTACATTGCTGGAGGAATGCAAACTAATACATCCCTTTTGGAAAGATGTTTGGAGAACACTCAGAGATCTAAAAATAGACTTGCCATTTGAACCTATAATTCCTTTACTTGGTATATACCCAGAAGACCAATAATCACATTACAACAAAGATATCTGTACCAGATTGTTTATTGCAGCCCAATTCATAATTGCTAAGTCATGGAAGAAGCCCAAGTGCCCATTGCTACACCAATGGATTAATGAACTGTGGTACATGTATATCATAGAATATTATGCAGTCTTAAAGAAAGATGGTGACTTTTCCTCCTTCATATTTACATGGATGGAGCTGGAACACATTCTCCTTAGCAAAGTATCTCAAGAATGGAAGAAAACGTATCCAATGTATACAACCCTAATATGAAGCAAATTTTTATCTTTCATGTGAAGGCTACAACCCAACTATTGCACAAGAAGACGGGGAAAGGAGAGAGGGAGGGAAAGGAAAGGAGAGGTTTGGGGGAGAGAGAATAAAGGGTGCGATCACACTTGAGGTGCATCTTTGAAGGGTCAGGAGAAACCTACTAAATGCAGAACACAAATGTTTTCACACAGTAAGTGAGAAAATCTCATGAACGTTATGTCAGAAAGGTGGATGAAAATATATCAGATCGTATGTGAGGCATGCACACTGTACCCCATGATTGAACTAATGTACACAGCTATGATTCAATAAAAAAATAAAAATAAATAAAAATAAAATAAAAGAGAACACAAAGAGTAAATATTTTTAGTAAAACATGTGGTTAGACACTGATGGAATTTTGTCAAACAAAGAAGAAATAATTGTACCATATAATTATTTACAAAATAAAATTAATTTCATAATTTTTCCCCTTTATTTTGTAAATGATTCTAAATGGTTCTAATTAGTACAGTTACTTCTAGCATTGGTGTTCGGCATATGTCATTCCAACCTTTTTACTAAGTATTTTGGTTTTCTTTTCTTTCTTTCTTTTTTTTTTTGTTGTTGTTGCAGTTTGGCAGGGGCTAGGTTCGAACCCGCCACCTTCGGGATATGAGGCCGGCGCCCTACTCTCTGAGCCACAGGTGCTGCCCTGTATTTTGGTTTTCATAAGTTAGTATATATTCTCTTGAATAGCTATCATTGTCTACTGTTCAGGATGGTATTATGAGACTAAGACATGTTTATATAGCAATATATAGCTACAGTAAATGCATTTGTAGAAAAGAGGAAATATTAAAAATAATTAATGTGCACCTTCAACTCAGGAAACATGTAAAAGAACCATAAAATAAATCTATACATGAAATTGTATAGAAGGAAACCAACATAAAAGCTGCCTTTTAAAAATAGAAATTAAAACAAATTACATACTAGAAATTATAGTATGACCTACAAACTGTATTTTTGAAAAAAATTAATGAAATAACAAAGTAAATAAATTATTGACAATAAAATAACACTAAACAGAGTTGGAATTTAAAAGGTGAGTATTAACAGATGTGGTAAAGAGTAAAAACCAGTAAAAGAAAACTTGAGGTGTTCTGAAGTCAAAATGAAATGGAAAATTTTATTGAAAATTGAAAATGATGAAAATAAAAGCTAAAGGAAGAAGAAACTCATAATATACTAGTTAAAATAAAAATTGAGCTGGAAGTCAAATTTATAACAAATCCAGAAGAAACAAGGCTCATCTGTGATGAACAATTTTAGATGTTTAAAAATACAGGAAACAGTCAAAGTCATGTTATAAAGCTTAAATGATCACAACATGAAACCTCAGCAACCCGACAATATTTAAAGATAAACAAAGCGCACAAATGAAAACAAAATACACAAATAAAACAACAATGCAATGGCTGTTATCCCATTTAACTTGTGAATTTAAGCAAGTTAAATTTATACCTACCACATAGTGTTTTTACTAGAAGCGTAAGAATAAATGAACATTAGAAAATCCAATTATGTAGTTGTCTATAGTAATAGATTTTTGAGGTTATGCTTAATATTATTTAAGGCTTTTAAATCAACCATTGCTTAATAAAAGAAAACATTTTACTAATTTGGAATAAACAGGAATTTCCTTATATGGTTTAGAGTAGTTATAGCCAAAGTATAGAAAATGTACTTAATTTAAAAAAAGATTTAACATTAAAGGTAGAAACAGGACAAGGCTGTCGGCTATTGCCTCTTCGGTAAATAAAAAAAAAAAGAGAGTGAGTATATAAAACCGGCACATTGTACCCCACAATTGCATTAATGTACACAACTATGATTTAATTTAAAAAAAAAAAGAGGGTGAAAATATCATTATTTGAAGATGATATGATTTTGTTCACAGAATAAATTAAGCAGTAGAAAGTTAAGTTCAAAAGAAAATAATTAAGCAGCCTACGTATGTTAAGAAAACAACATGCTAAGTAAGTGTAGTAATACTGTAGTACAAAATTTCCCAGTCAACTCTGTTTACTCAATTTAAAAAAGGGAACAAAATGAAAACCAGAAAAAGGCTTTATTGGCAGAAAGAAAAAATGAGTTGTTTTATAACATATGTATGTAGTTATAAAATGAATAAAAATGTTACATTTTTTGTTAATGTTATTCTTTTAATGTTGTTATTTTTCATGTTATTATGAATACATGAAATGTTTCTTCATTAATTTATATCTTTAACTTCTGTTAGCAATATCTTTTGGTTTTCCACGTATACATCTTACATTTCTTTTATTGAATTGGTTCTTATGTATTTGAAATTAGTTCTTATGTATTTGAAATTATTTCTTAAGCATTTGTATTATGCTTTTTGAGACTTTTGTGCATGATTTATGGTTATTATCTAAATATAATTGCTTTTGGAATGTTTATCTTGCATCCTGCTAAAATGTCATCATAGTTTTTTTTTTATTACTTTATTTATTTATTTTTGTTGGGGGATTCATTCATTCATTGAGGGTACAAAGATCCAGGTTACACTAAATGCATTTGTCAAGCAAAGTCCCTCTTATAAATGTGTTTCTCCCCCCAAAGGTGTGCCAAACCGTAATCCTCTACCCCCATCCTTCCCTCCCTCTCTCCTCATCCCCATTTTACCACCCCCCCATGTACTAGGTCATCAATTGTCCTCATATCAAAATTGAGTACATTGGATTCTTGCTTCTCCATTCTTACAATGCTTTACTATGAAGAATGTGTTCCACCTCCATCCAAGTTAGTACAAAGATGTATAGCCTCCATCTTTTTTAGTGGCTGAATAGTCTTTCATGGTATACATATACCACAGTTCGTTAATCCATTCCTGGATTGGTGGGTATTTAGGTTGTTTCCATATTTTGGCAATTATAAACTGAGTTTCAATAAGCAAACTAGTGCAAATGTCCTTATGATAAACTTTTTTTATGTTGCTTGATTTGAGTTCCCTGTATATCCTAGTTATCAATTTTTTTCTGATTCATAATATGCAAATATCCTTTCCCATTCTGATGACTTAGGAGTATATTTAACAAAAGACAAGAAGGAATTCTATAAAGAAAATTACAAACCCCAAGAAAAGAAAAAACAGAAGATATTAACAAATGGAAGAACATACCATGCTCATGGTTGGGAAGAATCAACATTACTAAAATGTCTATACTTCCTAAAGCAATCTACAGATTCAATGCAATTCCCATTAAAATCCAAACATCATACTTTCAAGACTTGGAAAAAATAATTCTTTATTTTGTAAGGAATCAGAAAAAAACCCTTTATAGCTAAGGCAATTCTTAGTAATAAAAACAGAGGCAGGGGCATCAGACTAACAGACTTTAGGCTATACTACAAGTCCATAGTGATCAAAACAGCCTGGTTTTGGCACAAAAATAGAGACATAGACACCTGGAACTGAATAGAAAACACGAGATGAAGCTAATATCTTATAACCACCTAATCTTTGATAAACCAAACAAGAACATACACTGGGGAATGAATTTTTATTGAGTAAATGGTGCTGGGAGAACTAGATAACCACATGTAAAAGAGTGAAACTGGACCTGCACCTGTTAGCACTCACTAAAATCGATTCAAGATGGATAAAAGATCTGAATCAAAGATATGAAACAATAAAAATCTTTGAAAAAAGTATGGGGAAAATACTTGAAGATATCGACCTGGGAAAAGACTTTATAAAGAAGACTTCAGCGGCAATTGCAAAAGCAGCAAAACTAAACAAATGGGACTTAATTAAACTGAATAGCTTCTGTACAACTAGGGAGACAACAACCAAAGCAAATAGAAAGTTATCATAGTTTTTGACTCTAGAATTTCTTTTCAATTTGTTTTAATGAAATAACTTGATTCTTTAATGCTTCATTGTTGTTTCCTTTAATTCTTAACTATGGACATTGTTCTTTGAATGTATGTAATGGGAGCTTTGAGGTCTTTCTGCTATGTCCCAAACCTAAGTAATGTCAAAGGAAATTTCTCTTGATTTCCTTTTTTCTTTCCATGTATAGTCACGTGTCCCTCTTTGTTCTTGTGCTTCCTTTCTGTTTTTGAAAAGTGGGTATCATAGATCATATATTGATTCTGATTCCTTCATGGTTATTGCTTATAAAGCTTTGTTTTGTCTGTTTACTGACTTGTTTGTGCTAATTTTGTACAATCTGACTTCCCCACATGGCGCAGCTCCTGATGTCTTTAATAATTCTTTAAAAAATTCTTGTTTTTCTAAAAAGCCTGGTGTCTTAGAGGTCACACCATGTCAGCACAGCTTAGTGGTCACCCTCTGACTGGTCAGAGGTTGTGCTCAAAACAATTTGAGCCAGTAAGGCTTCTACCCTTGGCTAATGGATCTTTGTTTGAGTTGGCAAAACCATTCCCATTCAGGAAAATTGGAATGGATTAAAAATTATGTCTAATCTTATCATTGTGTTGGGGGGAAAGGATTTGCCATGCTTCTCACTCCACTATTCTGGAAACTCCTTGATTTAGAAAAATTAAGGGGTCACATCTTTGTCTGCCTGGTCTTAGTGTACATTCTGAACATTCCCACTTACCTAAGAATTTAGTGTCATGCACAGATCAAAAAAAAAAAATTAGCAGAGGTGTATTTGGATGTTTAAATCCTCTTAGAGGCCTTCTGGCTGGTGCTGTAGCATAAGTGAAGTAAGGAAGCATTTGCTTACGCCTGCATAGCATGGTAGGAGGGAAGAAGGAGACCGATGTTACTCAGAGTTCACCAAAGAGGACATCATTCTGCAAGTGTTGATTTACTGGCCAATGGGAACCTAATGACTCAGTGACATGGTAGAAATGTAAGCTCTGACACATCTCTTACTGAGTTTGTCTGACATTTGCAGATGTGTACTTATCAGATGAAGAATCTCCTGACCATGTTATTTGAATCTGAGCATGATACAACTTTCACTCGAGTGTATTATGGAATTGAAAGCATGATCATATTCAAAATTGTCTTTTTTCCATTTTTCTCAAGTAAAGATATACTTAAAACAGAAAAGCAGTTTTAACAATATTTGAAAAGCTTTGTATCATGAAATACATGTGAAATATGTGGCCCCTTTTCAGTTCATCGGACACAATATGCTCTCTGTATTTCCTGTGTGTTTGCATATACTGTGTTCTCTTTTCTAGGTTAACAACTATTCTTTCCTCATATCTTAGGTCTATCACCACTTTTTGTAAATCCTTCCTTGACTTGATCTGTTTTTCTTACCATTTGTTATTATAGAACTGTGTACTTCTAAGTTCAGCATTTATGACAATGTGTTTATGTATTCATTTTTATGATTCTTTTCATTGATGCTAAAATCTACCAGGACAAGGTCTATATACTCTTCTCCCCCCTCCTAATTTGATCTACTGTTACGTTTTTCATTCTTAGTAAAATATCTGGCATATAATAAGTGCTGAATGAATATTTATTTAATAAATAAAAGAATGAATACATGAACATACTTCCAGATAAGAACATTTTCTAAGATGCAGATGGTAATATTATTAAATTTAACTTTGAAATATAATTTGAAGAAGGAGGGCACATTTAGAAGCCGGCACTGCTTTCTATAGGATGTGTGTTTGAAGGGATCTGCACAGTCCATGCAACAATTGACATGTTGGGAACCACCCAAATGCCTCAAGCTGGAGCCTTGGTTTCAATAACTGAGCTGTGCCTCTCAATCCTATCTGTCCCAAACCTGTGCTCTCTGCCTTTATGGATGGGACCACTTTATATCCAGGCTTCCTGGAACTAGGAGGCTGCCATCCTAATTAACCTCCCCAGCCTCTCTAGGGATATGACACACTGGGCCCGTCTATTCTAGCAAGAACAAAGAAGTGATGCAGGAGGTCTGGTTGCCTTAGTCCTTGCTCTGTTTTTCCTGCAATTACAGTATCTGTTCCAGGCTGGGATGTCTCTCCAGCAAACATGTGATTCCTCTAAGAGTTAATTTCTTGCATTATTATCATGAGACTAAATTGTCATGTAGTCTGAAACTCAGTGAAACCAGTGTAAATAATTATGTAGTTAATGACCAATATATTTTGTTTTAATTTATGTACATATATTATACAGATATCCCCTTATCTTGTATTTTTTGGCATATAGTTTGGGCTGTGAATTTGAAGCCATATTATGTGTTTCCATTTTTGAAAAACTTCTTTTAAATTTCTTATCAGCAGTTGGATTCCTTTATTGTTTTCCAGCCTAATGATGGATTTGTTCATTTTTTTAAACATTTTTTTTTTTTACATTTAAAGATTTGGATACAGAAAAAGCATTTGATAAAATTTAGTCTCCTTTTCTAACAAGAACACTTAAGAATGTAGCATAATTGGCACATTTCTTAAACCGATTGAAGCCATCTATGACAAACCCATGTTTATTATCATACTGAATGGAGTAAAACTGAAAGCTTTTCCATTTAGAAGTGGAACCAGACAAGATTCTCCTCTGTTGCCACTACTATTCAACATAGTGCTGGAAGTTCTAGCCAATGCATTCAGGTAAGGGAAGGAAATAAAGCATATCTAAATGGGAGCAGAGGAGGTCAAACTCTCACTCTTTGCCAGCAATATGATCTTATACTTAGAGACCCCCAAAGACTCAATCATAAGTAATCCTGGAAGTAATCAAGAAATATAGTAATATCTCAAGATATAAAATCAATGTCCACAAATCAGGAGCTTTTGTATATTCCAACAACAGCCAAGTTGAGAACCCAATCAAAGACACAATTTCCTTCATGGTAGCGTCAAAGAAAATGAAATAACTTGGAAAATTCCTAACAAAAGAGGTGAAGGACATTTACAAAGAGAATTATGAAACTCTAATGAAAGAAATAGCAGAAGACATTAACAAATGGAAGCACATAACATGCTAATGGCTGGGAAGAATCAACATTGTTAAAACATCTATACTTCCTAAAGCAATCTACAGATTCAATGCAATCCCCCTTAAAATCCTGACATCATGCTTTCAAGATTCTGAAAAAACAGTACTTTGTTTTGTATGGAACAAAACCCTATATAGCCAAGGGAATTCTTAGTAATAAAAACAAATCTGGGGGCATCATCCTACTAGACATTAGGCTGTACCACAAGTCCATAGTGATCAAAACAGCATGAAATTGGCACAAATATAGAGATGTAGACATATGGAACAGAATAGAAAACAAAGAGATTAAACTAACATCTTATGCTCACTTGATCTTTGATAAACCATTCAAGAGAATACACTGGGGAAAAGAATCCATATTTAATAAATAGTACTAGGAGAACTGGATAACCACATGTAAACGACTGAGACTGGACCTGCCTCTTTTACCACTTAGAAAAATTGATTCAAGATGGATAAAATATTTAAACATAGGCACAAACTATAAAAATCCTATAAGAAAGTGTGGGAAAAATTCTTGAAGATGTGGGGAGATTTAAAGGCAGTGCACTGGCAGGCTTCCCCAGTGCACTGGCCAGGCCTGGGGAAAGAGTTTATGAAGAAGACTTCTGTGGCAATTGCAGCAACAAAAATAAATGGGACTTAAATAAACTGAAACATTTCTGTACAGCTAAGGAGAGAACAACCAAAGCTAATAGACAACCTTCAGAATGGGAAAGGATATTTGCATGTTACAAATATGACAAAGGTTTGATAACTAGGATTTACAGAGAGCTCAAATTAATAAAAAAAGAGCAAACAATTTCATCTATCACTGGGCAAGAGACTTGTCACATGTCACATCTGACACCATTTGTCAGGGCCCAGGACTGGCCAGGTCTTGGGCCCAGCGTAACTAGGTTTTGGACGCGGGCCACTAAGTTACCTTGCTGAGATCTCTTAGGTGCTTGAGGGCTATCTATTTTAGCTGGAGAGAGAGAGAGTGTCTTAGAGAGAGTAAAGCAGTCTTCTTAGAAAGATAGATCTTAGTCTTCAGTAGAGCTTGGTAATCTTCAGCAGAGAGGCCACACTGGCATTCTGCAAGCATAAGAGGAGACAGAGTCAGAGTAAGTGAGTCCATGATAGAATGCACATACTCCTGACTGCCTTCTCCTCCAGCCTAATATCAGGCTGATCTTGTGCATCTCAACACCATAGGTGTAGAGACTGCCATTTTACCACTGCTCTCATCTCGTGACCTCTCATGCTTGTTAGGAGAGCTAAATCCCTCTCTATGCCCTTTTACCAAGGTGTTCCATTATTGAGCTATACAGGTATTTCTTATAACTCTCACTCCACCTAAACATAGGCTATATGGGCTGCAACAGAGACTTCTTTAAGGAAGACATATGAATGGCTAAAAAATATTTGAAAAAAATTCTCATCATTCTTAATCATCAGAGAAATGCAAATCAAACCCACCCTGAGATTTCCTAACCCCAGTGAGATTAGCCCACATCACAAAGTCCCAAAACCTGCCAGTGCGCTGCCTTTAAACCTCCCCAGACCATTGTATCCTGGTGGTGTTTCACAAAACTGTGCCCATATCACCATCTCCACAAAGCTGTCCCAGCAGAAAAGGACATTATCATCTCAAAGATTGTGATACTGAAGCAAAAGGGCCCCCTGAGAAAGTTGTGGATTGAACCAGGGGAGCAGGACGCACACTGCTTACCCTGAAAATGAATAAATTTCTGCAGTACAAGATGCTGGTATGGATGTGGAGAGAGGGATACACTTTTACACTATTGGTAGGGCTGCAAACTAATACAATCTCTTTGAAAAGAAGAATGGAGAATCCACAAAGAACTTAAATTAGATCTCCCAATTGAGCCTGCAATCCCACTAACCAGATATCTCTATCCAGAAGAAAAATATCATTTTATCATAAAGACATTTGCACTAGATTATTTATCACAGCTCAATTTGCAATTGCCAAGATGTAGAAGCAACCTAAATGCCCATCAACTCAGGAATGGATTAACAATTGTGGTATATGCATACCATAAAATACTATTCAGCCATAAAAAAGATGGTGACTTTACATCTTTTGTATTAACCTGGATGGGATTGAAACACATTCTTCTTAATAAAGTATCACAAGAATGGAAAAGCAATTACACAATGTACTCAATACTAATATGAAGCCAGTAGACAATCTAAGCAATGTCCACATGGGAGAAAAACTCACTTCAATTCAATTTCAGGGGAGGGGCAAAAGGGAGTAGGAGAGAGGAGGTGGGTTGGGGTACTCATACTGAACAGGCGTGGTGTGGGTGTGTCTGACACACCTTTTGAGTGTGGGACATAATCACAAGGGAGATTCTACCATCAAATCAAATATTTTGGCCTGCTTGTTTGTACCCTCACATTAACTGGAAATAAAAAATAAATAAATAAGAGATAAGAGCTAAATGTTTGTGGTCTCCACCTCCTTGATTTGGCCTGCTCTTCTACAAACGTAATAACTTAACCAGTTTTCTAACTGCTTGGATTTTCTATTCTACTTCTGTAACCAATAAGACTTAATTTAAAATAAACCCAATTTCTCCCCCTTTTTTCATCTCTTTCCCAGATTTTAGTAAAATAACATGAGATTTAATTTCCTAATTATTAACTTTTTTCTCAAATACTAAATAACTGCATTAAGTCTTGTAAGTATATGTAAACAACTATTTAGAAATAACTCTGTCTTTGAAAATTATTTTATACCAGTCTTTTTTTTTTTTGGTATCATTTCTTCAGTTCTTTATTCACATTAATGTATGGTTTGATGCTATGTGGAATATTTGTTTGAGTTGCAGAATGTTCAGAAATTGATCAATTTTTCACTAGTAGGAGAATGATAATTTAACTTAGTAAAGAATTTAGGATAACTGAGCTTACCAGAATAATTTAGAAAGAATGCTATGATGCTGAGTTTGGACCTTTTTCAGTAATTCTGACCACTGTTCTGTAAGTCTTCTCTAAAAGAAAAGTAGAGATTTGGGGTTGGATTTTGTGTTATGCTTTCTTAGTGTCTGGAAAATTATTTGTATATGTCAGTTCAGGCTGTCATGAAAAATCAGTGAAAAATGAACAAAATAAAGACTCAGTACCTGTGCTTCCGAGCCATGAGCAGCAATGGAAGCCCTCATGGCTGGTCTCATGCTCCCTTTGTTCTCAAGGTGAAGCTAGCCCACAGGCTTCTCGACATGCTCATCTCCTTTGGGTAGAGATCCAAGGCCCCTTTATACTCCCTGCAGACCAACCTATAGAGTGTGGGTAAAATCTGCCTGAACCCCAGCTTACCACCTCCAAGGCAGACCCAATCATGGACCATTTCACTGTGAGAGGCGCTTTGGCAGAGCAAACTGAGCAAACGGGCATTTCTTTAGCTGTGCTCAGGATAACCTAGTGTCATCTGATAGTGATTTGAGAAGACGCAAACAGGAGAACAGGAGAGAGACCCAGGGGCCAGGGAAAACAGGCAGGCATGTGAGAAGAGCAAAAGTGGACATGGAGGAAAAAAGATGGATCAGTAGAGCAAAACAGGAGAACAAGAAGAGGGAGAAAGAGGCCCAGGTGGCATACAGGTGGAGGGAAGAGCACAGAGAGGTGGGATGAAGGAGACTGCTGGACAGGTCGCTGGGTACCAGCAGAGTCACTTCCATTGCTTCTCAAAGATGAGAACATTGCAACCCAAGTGTGCCTTTGATTTCTCCAAGGTCAAAAGCTACCACATTTTTTAGTTAGATCACAGATTTTTTTCTGAGCCAGGACTCCTTTTACAGCAGATAGTGCAATAGGGGGGGCTGGGAGAATGCTGGCAAGAGCGGGGAGAAAATCTGGAAGCCAGACAGTGGGAAGGATAAAGGGGAAATGAGAGATCCTGTGGGAGGCTGCGGTGAAGGGAGGTAGTGGGGCTTTTCTTGTAAGGAAGTGGGCAGAGGGAGAAGTTTGCCCTGTCTGTGTGGCGAGGGAAGTCAGCTGACAGCAACAGAGAGTATGCGGAGGGCACCGATGTCTGAGATCCCAGGGCAGGTGTCCTGAGGAGGTATCCCTCCCCTGACCCAGCTGTGATGCGGCTCCTTCCCCTGATCCTGTTCCTCTCCAGGGAACTCTGCTGCCCTGGGGAAGGCATGGCAGGTAAGAAGAGCTCAGATGGAAGGAAGGTCACCTGCCTAGGGCACAGGGCGTTGGGGAGTGGGGGTGACAGAGCCCTGGGGAGGACCTGGGAAAGGAAGCGGTGCTCCCCAGGGATGCCCCTGGAGTCTACCTTCCAGGATAGTTCCAGCCTCAGAATTCTTGCCTATAGTCTCAGCTTCTGACTCTGATTTGGGGGAGAGAAATTTGGCCTGGGGGAGAGGGTCCTGGAATATGTGCATCCTGCTAACTATCTCCTCCTTCCTCTCCTGTCTGCTCCTCTTCCTCCTGTGGCCTCTTTGCCTTCTCCCCACCCTGTCATCCAGCAGCAGAAGAGCCCTCCACCTTCCGCATGCTCCAGATCTCTTCCTTTGCCAACCACAGCTGGGCGCGCACCCTGGGCTCAGCCTGGCTGGGGGACCTGGAGACTCACTCCTGGGACTGGGTCGTGCGCACCATCCGCTTCCTGCGGCCCTGGTCCCGGGGAACCTTCAGCAAGGAGGAGATGAAGCACATACAGGCCCTGTTCCAGTTTTACCTGCATGCCTTTACCAGGGAAATACCAGCCTATGTCAGTCAATTTCAGTTAGAATGTGAGTTCATTGTTGTAAGCTGATAATTTGACTGAGAGACAGTATATAGCTTTGGCTCTCATCCAACCTTTGACCTTGTTTCTTGTTTCCATTTGTCTCTCACTCCCCCATCTGCTGCACCCACCACTTCACCCCCCCCCCATAAACAGTGAAGGGTCTGCATGTGCACATCTCTGCATGCCCCCAACATGCCCTCAAGTCCTGGCTCCTTGGAATTGTCTCTTTTTGATTTTCTGCCCATCATGCCTGGCCTCACACTCAGTTCTTCCTGACCAGGCTTCTGGCCGCTTTCCTCCTTAGCCTCATTATTCACACGATCTGTCCTGGATCTTACCACTCTCACATGAGTTCTTCCAGACTATCCTTCGCATCTACCCCTTCCCTGTCAATTATTTTACAGTACCTTTATCATCTTCAAATTTTCTTCCTACAAATTTCCTTCACCTTTCCATCTAGTCTTCCATATGATTTTCCAGAAAATTTTTCTTCCCTTCAGACTCATTACTCTCTAAATTGTTTATTTTTTTCTATCCTTCTTTTCATATTGATTCTCTCTTCTCTGTCTACCCTCAGATCCCTTTGAGGTCCAGATATCAGCCGGCTGTAAAATTCATGCAGGGAAGGCCTCTGAATTCTTCTTAAATGGGGCGTATCAAGGATCAGATTTCCTGAGCTTTCAAGGAACTTCGTGGGAGCCATCTCCAGGAGCAGGGAGTCGGGCTCAGAATGTCTGCAAGGTGCTCAATCGCTACAGAGATATTAAAGAAACAGTGCAGACCCTTCTTGGTTATACCTGCCCTCGATTTCTGACAGGCCTCCTTGCAGCAGGAAGGTCGGAACTAGAACGACAAGGTGAGCCTTCTTCCTAGCACTAGGGCTTTAGCTTTTGTGTTTAAAGTTGCCAGTTCTTATTATCATTTGAAACACATAATGAGAGGGTAGAGGGTGAGATGTGTGGGTTTAGGATTATTTCTTAGACAAGAGAAAGAAGTGATTGCTCAAACTTCTAAAGCATCAGAGTCCCTGAGCTCCAGCCTGGGGTTCCCTTTAAATTCCATTTCTCCTCATCTTCTTTTGTCCAGTGAAGCCTGAGGTCTGGCTGTCCAGTGGTCCTAGCCCTGGGCCTGGCCATCTGCTGCTGGTCTGCCATGTCTCAGGATTCTACCCAAAGCCAGTGTGGGTGATGTGGATGCGGGATGAGCAGAAGCAGCCGGGCACTCAGCAAGGTGACCTCTTACCCAATACTGATGGGACATGGTATCTCCAAGTGACCCTGGATGTGGCAGCTGGGGAAGTGGCTGGCCTATATTGTCGGGTGAAGCACAGCAGTCTTGGAGGTCATGATATAATCATCCACTGGGGTGAGAATGAGTGGGGGCTCAGCTGGGAAGTAATGGAAAATGGCCCTAGGGCTATTAAGTGAGGAGCAGAGGAAAAGGATAATAACAGAAGGATAAAATTAGGAGAATCCAAATGAAGAAGGGTAGAGAATGACTGCAGTTAAATTTGAAGAAAATGCAAGACGGGATTAGAAGTACTAAAGAAGAAAGAAAAGGTGAACTAGTAATGTAATGGAACAGGGTTGGGGGAGATCACAGAGAGACCCAGGAGGAAGTAAAATGTGGGCTGTAGATAACACAGATGAACACGCTAGGTGGGCTTGTGAAATGAGAAAGCTTAACTGTAAGTTGATTGCCCAAGGGACTGTAACAAACTGGTCAACATAAGGAAGGAGGCCTCCTGTATGTATGCACCATACATGTCCGATCTATGAACATCAGGTCAACTTAAGGAGGTGGTCAGTGCAGGGAAGTGGTCACCTATGGAGGTTCTCCTGTATTTTATGGATTGATATTTGTATTTTATCCCCAACCAGGCAGATACTCCATCCTTCTGATACTGATTTGTTTGACTGTAGCAGTTACTCTGGTCATGTTGGTTGTAGTTAACTCATGGTTTGAAAAACAATGGTAAGCTTTCTGTTTGTTCAACCTCTAATTAACTCATTCTTCTATTTTCTATCTTCTTTTTTCCCTCCCCCTTTCTGTCTGATTTCCATTCCCTGAGATTAAGATCCTCTTCTTTTCCCACAGTTCAATTTGGAATGATGTCTCTCCCCATGTTCCCAGCACTGCCTTTCCCATGGGAGCCAACACCCAGGACACCAGGAGTTCAGGGCATCAGCTGTGCTTGGTGCAAGAATCATGGATTAAAAAAAAATTCTTGGAGAAGTGGAAAACAAGCCTAAAGCAATTCTGGTGACATTAGTTTCACCTTATACATGAAAGATACTACACCTTGTCTGTATCTTAAAAATGATTTTATTGGATACTTTTTCTTCCTTTAAGGCTGCATAGTATTCCATGGTATACATGTACCACAATTTATTAATCCATTCGTGGGTTGATGGGCTTTTGGGCAATGTACTCAGCCCTAATATGAAGCTAATTTATAGCTTTCATATGAAGGCTAAAACCCAATTATAGCACAGGAATACAGGGATAGGGGAAAGGGAGGGGAGGGGTG
>CAUYON010053017.1:0-10165 GCA_963573935.1 Arctocebus calabarensis
CCCACAGACTGCTTATTTATTTATTTATTTTTATTTTTTTTATAGACAGAGTCTTACTTTGTCACCCTTGGTAGAGTGCCATAGCGTCACAGCTCACCACAACCTCCAACTCCTGGGCTTAGGCAATTCTCTTTGCCTCAGCCTCTGGAGTAGCTGGGACCACAGGCGCCTGCCACAACGCCTGGCTATTTTTTTGTTGCAGTTTGGCCATGGCTGGGTTCGAATCTGCCACCTTCAGCAGCCCTATCCATTGAGTCACAGGTGCCACCCAATATTTTGGTTTTAATAGTAAAACTGTTTTCAGATTTAACAGGGATAAAATTAGTTCGGATAGTCACACATGCTTTCTGTATACCATATGACAGCAACCTTTCCTTGAAAAGGAGAAATACAACACATACAAATGTGAAAGTCATTATTCTAAATAATTATTTCTGGTGTTGTGAATTAGGACTATTTTACTGGAGAATTATCTATGGTGTATTGATAGTTGGCTGTCCGTATTAGAGAAAGTTGCTGGAAATAGTTCCAGCTTTACCAATCTCTGTGGATAGCCACTTCCAAACTTATAGCTATATTACAGAGAGAAAGGAGAATATGAGAATGATTAGATGTTCATTTCCAAGGAGTAAGAGTGACAGCCATGTCACAGGGTTCCTGTTAGACCAAATTCGGTACCGTTCAGTCACTGAACTAGAATATTCTAGTTCTCTGTTAAGTTTTGCAGCTATTGAGTCTTGTCATTTTTCTTTCTTTTCATATCCTTGTAATACTCCCTGGTTACCTGAGGTAACTTGAATATAACTGAGACTTGCCACCATATGTACTAGACTTGGGAAAATTTAAGTCTCTGAAAATACAACTTTTTCATCTGTTCAATTTGTCTTTTAAAAATTATTTGTATTAAATATGAAGGAATTACCAAAGAATATTTACATAATGTCTAAAGTGTGAAGAATCACTGTATAATGAAACCTTATGTTACCACCACAGTTTAGGAAAAAATATAATCACTATTTTTGATATCTACTGTGTATTCCTTCTTATCGTATAACTTTCCTTCCCTATTCAGAAGTAATCAATAACATGAATCTTGTATTTATCATTCTCTTTTCTTCAGAGTTCTGACACATGCTCTTATCCCTGAATGATTTGTTCAGTTATTCATATTCTTGACCTTGTGTGAATGAAATCATATTGTATATACTCTCATGAGATTTGCTTTTTTACACCTTAGTGTTATAGTCCTAAGATTCATTCATATTGTAATTGTAATTCATTCATTTTTATTGCTGTATGATATTCTATTGTATAAATAAGCCACAATTTATTTATTCCCACTACTGTTCATAAGAGATTTTTCTCCTGATTTTTACTGTTACTAATGTACTGCTGTATGGGGGGCGAGGGTCCCGCCTCAAGAGCAGCATCCACTGAGACCTGTGGAAACTGGCGGCGATCGTCTGAAGAAATATAGAGTTAGAACCACAGTAAAGAAAGACAAGAGATATAGAATAGAAGTAAAAGTGGGAGCTCAGGGGTCCATTGCCCATCATGGGATTCCAGCAATGGCCCAGAGTGTTTGCTCCACTTCTTTATTGAAGTTTATTTGCCCAGAGGGCAAGATAAGGGATGGAACAAAGATGTCAGCATTTTCTGGGATTGATCATATCAGCTCCTGTTATTATTATTATTAACCTTAAGGGTAGCCTTCAGAAATCTGAAATCTGAGCCTTGTATTGGGAGAGCCTCCTGTTTCACACACAGATTTCTAGGGAGGTGTTGAACTCTGCTTGTTCTCTGTGGAGTAAAACACCAGCAGTGTTAGTCTCCTCTGAGGCTTCGGTGGGAGGGAGGCGTTTTCCTCTGTGATAAGGGATATAAGCTCTTCTGCCCATATCTTAGGGCTTGAGCTACTACTCCCTGAGTCTCTGCCCCAGACAAATGCAAATCTCCACAATGGGTATCTGCTTTGCCCGTTTAATGGGCAGGAAATACTCTAAAAGATGTATCTTTTCCTAGGACATTGTCATAGCCTCTTTTATGACCCTTATTCTTCTCAGAGTGCTCACAGACCCAGCAGGGTGTTTGCCAGCAGGCTAGAATTTCAGAAAAGACAAGAAGCTTGCTAGCAATGGCTGGCTAAAACATAAACTAGCTGACTTTTCTTTGTTCTGCCTCACTCAGCTTACTTTTTAGTTTTCCTCTTTTTCTGGGGTGCTTTCCTTTGCCAAGAATGAGGTCTTCAGTCCCTATTCTCCCAGCAGCTGTAAATAATCTGGCCACTAGAATATCTATACTTATACTAACAGAAACACTGTTAGTAATAGCAAGGAAAAAAGTTGTATCTTTACCTGGTTAGGACATACCTTAATATGGAATTTGTATGTCAAAGGATAGGTTTATTTTTACCTTTATTATAACATAAAATTGTTTTCCTAAGTGCTTATGCCAAATTTATCCAATGATTGATTTGGTATTTCAAATTCATGTACTCTTGATTGTGAGAAAATGAGGTTTTATTGATGATGCAGGAGAAATTAATCTCCTATATGTTGGTGTCTAATCTCTGAGTGCCTTGGTCCTTAGGTAATTGAAGCCAGAAGCACAGACATGTGTTCTGTAAAAACTGTGACTTATTTTGTAAGTATTCCTTTATAAATCAAGAGGAAAATGTCTTTAATTTGTTTTAAAGCAAATGTTCCTAAAATGAGTCATCTAACTTTCCTATTTCTGTGATATAAAATGTAGTGTTTTAGAAGTCGTCTTGGCTCGGTGCCTGTGGCTCAAACGGCTAAGGCGCCAGCCACATACACCTGAGCTGGCGGGTGTTCAAATCCACCCTGGGCCCGCCAAACAACAGTGATGGCTGCAACCAAAACACAGCTGGGCGGCTGAGGCAAGAGAAGTTTAAGCCCAAGAGTCGGAGGTTGCTGTGAGTGGTGATGCCACAGCATTCTACCCAGGGTGAGATCTTGAGGCTCTGTCTCAACAACAACAACAACAAAAAAGTTGAATTTTCTTGAATTGCTTATGTTGTTGAGAATTTAACATCATCAATGAAAAGAATATTTAAAATCTTTTTAGAGAAAATTACTTCTTCTTTTAATTCAGTTAATAATGCGGTACCAGTCATCAAGGGGCTACATTTTCCACAGTAGATATTATTTTGTGAGAGAAAAGATACCGTTATTAATTCAAAATAAATCTCTTAAGTATTGTCCAGTCCTATGAGTTTAAGTTTAATATCGTTTGTTGAAGTTTTAACCTCTTTCAAAAAATCATATCGTTAAAAATAAAAGGATTATGATTATAGCATGTGGTTGGGATTTTTTTTTTTTTTTTTCTGAGACAGAGCCTCAAGCTGTTGCCCTGGGTTGAGTGTCGTGGCATCACAGCTCACAGCAACCTCCAATTCCTGGGCTCAAGTGAGTCTCCCGCCTCTGCCTCCCAAGTAGCTGGGACTACAGGTGCCCGCCACAACGCCTGGCCATTTTTTGGTTGCAGCCATCATTGTTGTTTGGTGGGCCCAGGCTGGATTCGAACACGCCAGCTGAGGTGTACATGGCTGGCACCTTAGCCCGTTGAGCCACAGGCGCCGAGCCTAATGCGGTTGGGATTTTTATTGACAATGTTATTAATCAACATATTTTTTAACTTTGAGGTTTTCTCTTTCTTTTTTTTTTGTTGAGACAGTCTCACTTTGTTGCCCTTGGTAGAGTACCATGGTGTCACAGCTCATAGCAACCTCAAGCTCTGGGCACAAGCATTTCTCTTGCCTCAGCCTCCCAAGTAGCTGAGACTACAGGCACCCACCACAATGCCCAGCTTTTTTTTTGTTGTTGCAGTTGTCATTGTTGTTTTAGCTGGCGCAGGCTGGGTACCTGCCAGATCTGATGTATGTGGCTGGTGTCTTAGCTGCTGAGCTACAGGAGCTGAGCCCCTAAGACAAATTCTTTTATATGCATACTTGATTCTGATTCTCTTTGAACCTTTTGCTGTCATTTTTACCTCCTCCTTTTGCACATCGATTAAATAACTGTACCCAGTTCAATCTAATAAGTTTATTTTAACTGAAGAGCTTTTGTAGGTAGATGTTGAAAGGTTTTCAACAGGGAAAAGTTTGTGATATTATTAGAACTATTAGAGAAATGACTGTGAAACCCTGTGAAGATGAGCTAGATGAGCTAGATGAATTAAGGAGAGCTGTTAGCCAAGGTTGCTAGATTTATATGCTAGTGATTCTAGAAAAAGATCCCATTAGGCTATAGTGATGGAAATGGAAAGAAAAATATAACATTAAAGAAAAAAAGTAATAACATTAAAAACTAAGTTTTAGAATGAAGACAGTATAGCTACTTAAGGAATGAATGTAGGCTGTTACCTTTCATAGTCCTGAGCTTCATTTGGTGCCCCTAAACCCAAATTGGCTTCGGGGCAAATCAGGGATACAAGTAGACATTAAGTAACAGTAATGTCTTGTTTTAGGACCCAGGGTAAGTATTTTTAAACATGATAGATTTTTTTTTTTTTTTTGGAATACATTTTTTAAAACTATACAATCTTTTTTTTTTTTTTTTTGAGACAAGATTCTTGCTCTGTCACCTGGGCTAGAGTACTACAACCTAGCTCACAGCAAAGTCAAACTCTTGGGTTCATTTGATTCTCCTGCTTCAGCCTCTGAATAGCTGGGACTATAGGTGCCTGCCACAATGTCTGGCTAATTTTTTCTATTTTTAGTAGAGACAGGGTATTGCTCTTATCGGGCTAGTCTCAAACTCCTGAGCTCAAGCTTGTTCTCCTGGAGGCTTGTTCAGCCTCCCAGAGTGCTAGAATTACAGGTGTGAGCCACTGATCCTGGCTCTGTGACCTTCTTTACATAATGAATTGTTTGCACTAGGGAACTATCATTGAGTTTTAAAACTGTTCATACTTTAATAATTATGAAGTAAATGCCTTATTCAAATCCAGTTTTTTATTAGAACATCTTTCATTCTAACGGGTTTTTATTCCCATTTTTAAAAACTACTTTATTGAGATATGAAAAGATGTACATATTTAATGTATACAACCTGAGTTTGGAGATAAATATGCACTCATCGCCACAATCTGGCCATAAACATCCATCACCTCCCAAAGTTGTCTTCTATTTTCTCTTGTTATTTTTGTGTGTATATATATAATAACTACTGTTTAATCAAATTTTTAAGTGTACAGTACAGTTTTGTTAACTCTGAGTACCATGCTATTCATTAGACTATAGAACTTATTCACCTTATTTAACAGAAACTCTATATTCTTTGGCTAATTTCACTTAATTTTCCTCTCCCTCCAGCCCCTGGCAAATACCATTCTCCTCTGCTTCTATTGAATTTGACTATTTTAGATTCTTTGAGTTAAGTGGTATCATGCCATATTTGCCCTTTTTTGTTTTGATTATTTTATTTAGTATAATGTCCCTGGATTTATTTATCCATTTTGTCACATTATGTAAGGCTGAATAACATTTCATTGTTTGTATGCAGCGTATTTTCTCTACTCATCTATCAGTGGATGTTTAAGTTACCTTCATGTACTGGCTGTGGTGAATAATGCTGCAGTGAACATGGGAGTACAGGTATCTCTTTGAGATTCTGATTTCATTTCTTTTGGATATATACTTAGTAAGTAGGATTACTGGATCATTTGGTCATTTCATTTTAATTTTTTGAGAAGTTTTTCATAAAGGCTGTGCTAGTTTACATTCCCACTAGCAGTGTGCAAGGGTTCCCTTTTCTCCACGTTTTCACATTTTTTTGTTGTTGTTTTGGTATTATCTGTCCTAGCATGTATAAGGTGATACTTCCTTGTAGTTTTAGTCTGATTTCCTTTCTGATTCGTGACATTGAACACTTTTTTGTATACCTGTTGGCCAATTTGTGTGCCTTCGGTGGTTGCCCTTTTTAATATGAGGTTATTTGTTGTTGGTTTTTTGTTTTTTTTTTTTTTTGGCAATTAAGTCATAGGAGTTGTGTATAAATTTTGGATATTAATTCTTTATCAGATCGATTGTTTGCAAATATTTCCTTCTAGGTTGCCTTTTCATTTTGCTTATGGCATCCTGTGTTGTGCAAAAGCTTTTTGTAATGTCATACAAATTTTATGGCATTACAGCTTTTATCTAATCCCACTCGTCTGCTTTTTTTTTTAGAGACAGAGTCTCACTTTGTCACCCTCAGTAGAGTGCTGTGGTGTCGCAGCAACCTCCAGCTTTGGGCTTAGGCGATTCTCTTGCCTCAGCCTCCTGAGTAGCTGGGACTACAGGCGCCCACCACAACGCCCAGCTATTTTTTTGTTGTAGTTTGGCCAGGGCCGGGTTCTAACCCACCACCCTAGGTATAGGGAGCCAGTGCTCTACTCACTGAGCCAGAGGCGCCACCTGCAGTGCTTTTAGTTTTGTTGCCTCTGCTTTTGGTGTGATATCTAAGAAATTATTGCCAAAACTGATCACAAGAAGTCTATTTTCTTCTAAGAGTTTTATAGTTTCAGGTTTTTACATTTAAGTCTTTATTTCATTTGAGTTGATTTTTATATGGCATAAGGTCTGATTTCATTCTTCAGCATGTGGCCATCCAATTCTTTCAACACCATTTATTGAAGAAGTGTCCTTTCTTCATTGGGTATACTCGGCACCTTTGTCAAAAATCACTTGACCATCTATGTGTGGATTATTACCAGAGTCTCTGTTCTTTTCCTTTGGTCTTTATGTCTGGTTTTATGCTGATACTATATTGTTTTGATTACAATGGCTTTGTAATTTATTTTCAAGTCAGAAAGTGTGATTCCTCCAGCTTTGTTCTTCTTGCCAAAATTGCTTTGGCTATTTTGGGTATTTTTGTGGTTCCATTTGAATTTTAGGATTATTTTTCCTATTTCTATTAAAAATATCATTGGAGGCTCAGCACCTGTGGCTCAGTGGGCTAAGGTGCCAGCCACGTACACCTGAGCTGGCGGGTTCAAATCCAGCCTGGGCCCACCAAACAGCAATGACGGCTGCAACCAAAAAATGACTGGGCGTTGTGGTGGGCGCCTGCAGTCCCAGCTACTTGGGAGGCGGAGGCAAGAGACTCGCTTGAGCCCAGGAATTGGAGGTTGCTGTGAGCTGTGATGCCACCGCACTCTATCCAGGGTGACAGCATGAGGCTCTGTCTAAAAAAAAAAAAAAAAAATCATTAGAATTTTGACAGTTGTATCAAATCTATATATTGGGTATTAACAGATATTTTAACAGTATTAGTTCTTCTAGTCCATGAACACAGATATCTTTTCATTTATTTGTGTCTACTTTAATTTCTTTCATCAGTGTTTTAGAGTTTTCAGTGTACAAGTCTTTCACCTCTGTGGTTAAGTTTATTTTGTAGAGGCTTTAGGAGGGTTTTCTATATATAAGATCATGTTATCTATAAACAAGTAATTTTACTTCTTTCTGTTGGATGCTTTTTATTGCTTTTTGTTGCCTAATTTCTTTAGCTAGGGCTTTCATTACTTGGTTACACAGAAGTGGAATGAGTGGGCAACCTTGCCTTGTTTTAGATCTGATAAATGAATTCAGCAAACAAGAGCTCTGGTAGAACTGGATTAGGAGACCTGTACTCAGTATTCAGGATGCCTTCATTTTCAGACCCTGCAAGTGGTAATCTTAAGATAATGTCATTAGTTTTGGTTACCTTTGAGAAATAAGGAAGAGGCTTATTGAGACACTAGGCACAGGATATTGTTTGAGGCTTTTAAAACCTTATTTTGTGGCATTTTTGAATCTGTTAACTTTAGTGATAATCAGAACTTCCCAGAGGAATACTGGTGGTGTTTTCAAGTTACTTGGATTTGACACTTATCATTTGCCCCTTACTCTCAGCCCTGTTGCTCCAAGCTTAGCATTTTCTTTTGAGACCGAGTCTCACTTTGTCACCCTCATAGAGTGCAGTGACATCATAGCTCACAGCAACCTCAAACTCTTGGACTCAGGTGATTCTCTTGCCTCAGCATCCCAAGTAGCTGGGACTACAGGTGTCCACCACAACGCCCAGCTCTTGCTCAGGCTGGTCTGGAACCTGCGAGCTTGAGCAATCCTCCTTTCTTGGCCTCCCAGAGTGCTAGGATTATAGGCAGGGTCCACCGCACTCAGCTCAGAACTTTTTTTTTCCAGAAAACCTATATATTCTTTTCACCTGGCTATAGTACTGTCTGCCTGTACTGAGTCACAGGCCAATAAGTGCGGCTGAGTTTGCTTTCCATCTCATTCTGTATGATTTCATTTTCTCATCTGACACATATTTATTGATTACTGCTATAAGCAGAATGTGTTTATGTGTTTTAGAACTGTTTGCCTTAGTTTCTAACCTTTTGATGGTGTGTTTATCTGTTTTCTAGCATAGCTATTTCTCCTCTTATATATTCTTAAATAATTTTAATAGAATTTTGAGAGATGATAGAGATTAATGCAAATCATGGGATATCTTGACCTGAAGTTCCTTATATTTAGTGTGTAGTACAAATTAGCAACACATTTTTTCAGCCATTTTGTTCTCTGCAGTAGGTGCAGGCTTTGGTGT
Source organism: Arctocebus calabarensis (assembly GCA_963573935.1). NCBI lineage: Eukaryota > Metazoa > Chordata > Mammalia > Primates > Lorisidae > Arctocebus > Arctocebus calabarensis. The sequence goes on from CAUYON010053017.1 coordinate 8,592, forward strand.
AGTTTCCCAAAAGGAGTACTTTCAAGGTGACCAAAGAGATACTCAGAAATGAAGTATGTAGCATCTTTTCTAGGATGAGTTCACGAGCTTAATTGTGAGATCTTGTATGTAACAGGAGAGCTAAGTTGTTTTGAATTATGTCACCTTAACCTATTCATATTTAATATTTAAAGTATACTAAAATAGAATAATGGATTAGTACTCAGTTAAGTAATTATTAAGAATAAATATCAGAATAAATCAAATAGTCAAAATTGTTAGTGAAGTGTCTTTAAATTTGGTACTTGGAAGGTCAAGATATGTAGGTCTTTTGAATATGATATCTACTTTTGATCATTTGGGAATAATAGAGACATTTCAGATTTTTCCAGCAGATGGCAGAATTGTTTAAAAAAATTGTAGATTGACTATTAAAATTTTTCTTGAACTGATTTGGAATAATCTCTTCTCTAAAATAATTGCATGTATTATTTTCCTCCAAAAAAACCTTGCCACCTCCTATTTTTACAACTGCTAACTTTTAAGACAAAAATTTTAAAATGATGAGGATTATTCCAGGTCAGTAATGATGTAATTGGCAATTATATTCTGAAGAACTGACCAAAAATTTTAAAAGTAATACATACAATTTTTTTTCTTTTTCTTTCTTTCTTTTCTTTGAGACAGAGTCTCACTCTTTTGCCCTTGGTAGAGTGCTGTGGCATCATAGCTCTCAGCAACCTCAAACTCCTGGGTTCAAGCATTCCTTCTTGCCTCAGCCTCCTAACTTGCTGGGACTACGGGCACATGCCACAATGCCCAGCTAATATGATTTTTTAAATAGTAACATTTTGTTGACTTATAATGTAATTATATATAATGTAATTATTGCCATAGAAATCATCAAATTGATAGAATATCATTGTTTTACAATTTTAGTTAAAACATGTTCTTTTTAAAGAGATATCTATAAAAAGTTGAACTTCCTTTAGAATACTTTGTTGAACATAAAATAATTATAAATCTTTTATATAGGTTATTATCTCAGGGTTATCTGAAAGTTAGATTTTAAATTTTCAGATTTTCATTAAGGGAAAGCGTTTCTTGTCCTCTTTTGCTTTGTGAGGGTTTCATAATTGCTTTATATTAAGAATACTAATGTCAATAACAAAATTAATGACAATTAGTATTTATTAAATAATGTATATTAGCATTATTCCTAACGTTTTGTCATGATTTGTGGTATTTGTGGAAGAATATACTTAATGAAAAATAATTTCTAGTTTTTGTCAAGATTACTTACTGATGAAACTCAAATCGTGTTATATTTGCATATAATCCAGTTTATCTGTATCTTTGTAAATCAGATAAAACTATTGCGTTTTTTACCCCTGTCACTTTTTTTTTGAGACAGAGTCTCACTATATCACCCTCGGTAGAGAGCTGTGGTGTCACAGCTCACAGCAACCTCAAACTCTTGGGCCAAAGTGATTCTCTTGCCTCAGCCTCCCAAGTAGCTGGGACTGTAGGCACCCACCACAACGCCCGGCTATTTTTCTGTTTTTGCAGTTCAGCCAAGGCCAGGTTTGAACCCG
>CAUYON010053018.1:0-19202 GCA_963573935.1 Arctocebus calabarensis
ACACTTACAGTGTTCTTAGCAGTGCAGAAGCTTTTTAGTTTGATCAGGTCCCAGTAGTGTATTTTTGATACTGCTTCAATTGCCTGGGGAGTCCTCTTCATAAAAAATTCACCCAAGCCAATTCCCTCGAGAGTTTTCCCTACACTTTCTTCTAATATTTTTATAGTTTCATGTCTTTCTTATAGTGTTTTTTAATTTGATTTTGTTTCATTGTTTTATGCTTTTCTGAAACGATTTTTTGAGCTTCTTGAAAAGTGAAACTGTCTTCCACGTTTTGTTCCCTCATAGTCATTATATGCTGTCCATGTATCAGGCATTTTTGTTACTCTTGGTTAGACTGATGTTTTTTGGTGTGTATGTTTATGTCTCTTTTAAGAGCTGGAGAAGGCACGGCACCGAAGCATTGGAAAGCCTTTACTTGGGGGCCCATTTTCCCTCACAACTCATACAGGAGAACCTACAACTGATAAGGACTACCTGGGACAGTGGGTACTGATTTATTTTGGTTTCACTCATTGCCCTGATATCTGTCCAGAAGAACTAGAAAAAATGATTCAAGTCGTGGATGAAATAGGTAAGAAGCCATCACTAACCAATTCAAATTATATGTTTACTTAATGTTACTACATGTTTTCAGAATGTTTTCATATTTTCTATTGGGTGGGATGTTGTAATAATTTGGTTTGCCAAGAGCATACACCTTCAGCATTTGGCCTGTTTGTGTTTTGATTACTGAGACTGTATTCTTTTCTCCACTAAAGGAAGTTTGTTTTGATGCTAAAGATTAGATCACTCAAAAACGTTGATGTGGTTTCAGTCTCACTTAACTCTGCCTTTGCATCCTTTCCTGTACTGTAGCCTTCGTCACAGACACTGGCATTGCGTTTTTCCCCAGTGGCTGTGATGGTTAGTCAAGGAAATCTGTAGAAATGGTCCGCAGTCAGCAGCATTTCATTAGTATCAATAAGAAGACAGGGTGCCTCCTTCTTAATGAAGTGTTTCAGGATTTTCCTTTCTTATTAATAGTTTACCTTGCCTTGTGATATGGTAAGAGGGAAAAAAACTGTCAACATTGGATTGAGTTAGGATGTAAGATCACCACATGATGTGATGTGGGGTAGCAACATTTAAGTACTGGTGCAGGTATCAGACAGGATATGTATCTGATTTCACCACAGATAATACTCCTATGGATTTGCTCCTCCTAGCAGCCATCCTGTCCCCTTCCCTGTGCTTTCCACCTGAATATTAAGATGTCCCTCTGTGTTTCCTTAAAACCTCCCTGTAGCTCTTAATATACTCTCCTGTCTTGGCTGGTTTCCTTTGTCTATTCCCTTAAGGTATGAATACTGACTGATCGGAACTTCCTTTCAGATGATATTCCATCTCTGCCAAATTTAACTCCACTGTTCATCACCATTGACCCAGAGAGGGACACAAAAGAAGCCATCGCAAATTATGTGAAAGGTATGTCTTCTTATTAATTCTTTACACTTATTTAATTCTTACAATTTTTGAAATACCAGTTCATTTGTACCCCACAATGCCTTGTAAAGCAGGACAAATGGTGTTGTAACCAGTTTTGCAGGCAAATGAAAAGATGAAGCTCAGAATTGCTACTGTGGCTAGTCAGTACATAACTAAGAAATATAGAACAGATGAAAATTCTCCATTATAACATACAAATCATGTCTTTGGTTTTTTTTTTTTTTAAAAGAGACAGAGTCTCACTCCATCACCCTCGGTAGAGTGCTGTGGCGTCATAGCTCATGGCAACCTCCAACTCCTGGGCTTAGGTGATTCTCTCACTTCAGCTTCCTGAGTAACTGGGACCACAGGCACCCGCCACAGCACCCGGCTATTTTTTGTTGCAGTTTGGCGGGGGCTGGGTTCGAACCCACCACCCTCAGGATATGGGGCCCTACTCACTGAGCCACAGGCGCCGCCCACAAGTCATATCTTTTAATGACTACTAGTAGAAATCTGGAGGGAATGCTTTCTAATTATTTAAATCACATTCTTGATGTAGTTTTAAGGAAATACAGTTCTGAGATACGCTAAGGTTTAAATGTATCATGAACTAAGTACTATAGTTTTTAGTTGCATCAAATGAGAAAGTTTGCTTTGCAATTAAGTTTATACCAGGTCAGAAACATCTGTATTTTACTTAAGCAAATAATCTCAATACAGATATCAGATTCTATTCATAACTTCTGATAAAGGGCTAGATAGCTAATACTTATCATTCCAAAATAGCAGTTATTTAAAACTTCAGGGCTAAGAGTAAATCATTCATAGCATCTGTCTGCTGTTAAGTTTTTGGAATCTATGTAATTAAGCTGGTAAAAGTCACTTAAAAAAACTGGATTTATAAGACTACTGAAATGATAGCCTAACATTTGACAGCAGTTCCTTTCTCCAAAGGTATAGAAGCCTACTTTTATTTCTCATTCAAAACTGAGAAATCGTTTGAGTTCTGAACAGGCAGGATGGCTTGCCTTTGTTATCTACTCTGTGAATAAATGAAGAGAAAGATGAATGAAGCTTGACACAGCTGTGCATCCGAACTTTTTTAAAACTGATTTGCTGAAATTGAAGTATTTTTCTAAATGCCAACTTTAATTATTTTTAAATCTTCCAAAATGCAACTAATAATGATTATGTCCTCAATCAAGGATATCCTGTATGCAAGTGTTGTTGAAGGATATTATCAGGAGGGGCCAGGCGCAGTGGCGCAAGCCTTTAATCCCAGCACTTGGGAGGCCAAGGGTGGCGGATCGCCTGCGCTTATAGGTTCGAGACCAGCCTGAGCTAGAATGAGACCCAGTCTCTAAAAATAGCCAGGTGTTGTGGCAGGCACCTGTAGTCCCAGCTACTTGGGAGGCTGAAGCAAGAGAGTCACTTAAACCCAAGAGTTTGAGGTTGCTGTGAGTTGTGATGCCACGGCACTCTATGATTGACCTCATATGTAAGGAATTCAAAAAAGAAGAAAGAATATTACCATGAGGTTTTGGTATAGATGTAGCAAATCAAATATCTACTCATTAGGGAATATTATGGTTTGGTCAATAAATAATAAGAATAATTGCCAATGTAACACATTTTTAAATTGAAGATTGTGTATAAGCCACTGAGTCCATTGGAAAATGACTATGCTGTTGCCCAAGTTGCTGAAAACCTGCAAACTGTAGACATAATTTCAGCTTAAATATGTGTAATAGCAACCAAACTTCAAGAAGAAAATGGAAACCTTTGTAAACTTAGGTTAAGCAAAGATTTCTTATACACCAAACCAACAGACCTATTGATACATTTGGACTTCATCAAAATTGAAAACTGGTCTTTGAAGGGCTCTGTTAAGAGATTGAAATGACAAGCCATACACTAGCAGAGAACATTTGCAAATCATATACCTAACTTGTACCTAAAGTATAAATTATATATATATAGATATAGGTAGATATATAGACACACACATATGTTCTGAAACAAAGAACCCCATAAGAAATGGGCAGAAGATGTGAACTCTTTATTATAGCCATACAGATGGCAAATAAGAGCATGAAAAGATGATTAACATGAACAGTCATTATGAAAAGGGATATTAAAACTATAATGAGATAATCACTAAACACCTATTAGACTGGCTAACATAACAAGTGTGGTGAGGATGGGAGGAGCTGGAACTCTTCGTATTCTGCTGGTTGGGACACAAAAAATGTATCGCCACTTTGGGAACAATTTTGTCCACATCTTAAGCATATACCTACTATATGATCTAGCAGTACAGTCCTAGGTGTTCATTCAAAAGAAATGCAAGCATGTCTATACAAAAACTTTTATGTGAATGCTCTTAGAAGCTTTATTTGTAATATCCAATAAGTGGAAAATAACCCAAGTATCCATCTTTGGACATATTTACAGCCAATTATTTACCAACAGAGGTACAAAGGACATATACTGGGAAAAGGACCGTCTCTTCAGTAATTGGCACTGGGAGACCTGTATATCCATATGCAGAAGAATTGAGATCAGACCCTTATCTCTCACTGTGAACAAAAGTCAGTTCAAAATTCATTAAAGCCTTAAGTGTAAAACCTGAAACTATAAGAAGAAAACACAGAGGAAGTGCCTTAAAAGTACAAGTATCTTCTTAGGTGGAAGTTGACAAATGGTTTTATATAAAACTAAAAAGCTTCTGCACAGTAAAACAGTCAACAGAATGAAGAAACAACCTGCAGAATGGGAGAAGATATTTGCAAACTATTCATCTGATAAATGATAATAGGGATTTATATACAGAATATGAGGTTGGTCTGTTAAGTTCACAAAGTCATCCTAGAAAAAGTGCCACACACTCATTGCTGAGTATCACTCCATTCCCCTTGGAAGTACTTTGTTAAGGCTTCTAGATCATACTGCTAGATGGCAGTGATATTCAGCAGCCAAGTATGTAGCATATTTCTAGGAACTTAATTGTCAAACCTAGTATGACGCCACTCTCCTGGTCGGTCCAGGAAAAGAAAGAGTTCCGAAATGGCTCTGAGGGTGGACTAGGAGCTGGCGTCAGTGCACAGCTTCTACAGGGTACACCTGGAAGGTGACCGTGGTGATGCTCAGCAGGGAGGCGTGCAGCACTTTTCCTAGGATGAGTTTGTGAACTTTATGGCCTCATATGTAAGGAACTCATACTTCTCAACAGCAGAACTGAAATAACCCTAATATTTCTCAAAAGAAGGCATTTGGTAGGCAAAAGACATGAAAAAGTGCTTGAAATCTGTAGTCAGAGTAACATGAGCCAGAAGAGGGCTAAGCAGCCCAAAGGAGCCTGGAAAGTTAGCCAGGGCTTTGGGTTTGGCTGTGTCCTGAGGCTAAGGGAGCCTTGGACATTTTCTTTTTAACATGGTATTGCAGTGTGTGAGTAAAAACTACTTGGCTACAAGGCATAGAAATAAGCTCAAAGTTGTCTGAGTGAAAGAATGGAATTATAAGTATTCATAGGAATTTGATGACTCAGGAAAAGCCTGGATTCGAGGTCTGGAAACTCGGAGGAAAGCCAAGAATCAGTCTCTGTTTCTTATCTGTTGTGGATCCGCTTCATTATTTTCTCTTTCTCTGTTTGAAGCTTTAATTTCTTCTCTAAAAACAGACAGATTATGGTTCTATCTGGAGGACATTATGCCAGGTAGAGAAAGATAAATACGACACGACTTCACTTATTTGTTTATTCCTTCCTTATATACTGTGGGTGGAAATGTAAATTAGTGTCGCCATAATGGAGAACAGTATAGAAGTTCTATAGGGTATCTCAGAGCTACATGTATTTTTTTTAAAAAATTAATTAAAAATATGCTCTCAGGGCAGCGCCTGTGTCTCAAGGTGTAGGGTGCCGGCCCCATATACTGGGGGTGGTGGATTCAAACCCAACCCTGGCCAGAAACTGCAAAAAAAAAAAAAAGCTCTCAATTAATTTGAAAGTATTCTCTGCAGATTTTTACTAGATTACATTAAAGGACTCACATGTTATAAAAGAGAATTTGTTCTATATAAATTCTTTTTCTTTGCGTGGTGGCTCAGGCCTGTAACCCCAGCACTTGGTAGGCTGAGGCTGGTAGATTGGCTGATATCAGGAGTTCGAGACCAGCCTGAGCGAGAGCGGGACCCCTCTCTTAAAAATAGCCGGGCATTGTGGCCGGCATCTCCCAGCTACGTGAGGCTGACGCAAGAGGATTGCTTGAACCCAAGAGTTTGAGGTTGCTGTGAGCTGTGACACCATGGCACTCTACCGAGAGTGACAAAGTGAAACTCTGTCTCAAAAAAAAAACAAGAATTCCTTTGAATCATGAAGAAATGTCTGGAGACTCAATACAGGAAGAAAGGGGAAATAGAACTACTGTATCAGTTACATTATCAGCTATAACTGATAAGGTTTTCTGAAGTAGACATTTTTGTTTTACTGGGCTTCTTAACTTTTGACTGTTTTACTCATTTTTTATTTAGAATTTTCTCCCAAACTGATTGGCTTGACTGGCACAAAAGAAGAAATTGATCAGGTGGCCCGTGCGTATAGGGTGTATTATAGCCCTGGTCCAAAGGATGAAGATGATGACTACATTGTAAGTAAATGCTCAGGTTCTAACCCATGCCCAGCTCCCAGCTCCCAGCTCCCAAATATTCATAGAGCTTTAAATGACTGACTGTCTTCTAAGGTTATTATAAATGCCTTTGGAGTTTGGGGTATTTGAAACGGTAATGGAAGCGTATTTTTTAAATTTATGTTCATTGTTCTCAATTTAATTGCCTGTTTGTCTCTTCTGGTGACATAACATTATAGGACAATATAAAATCAGATGCTTGGTACTATGCTGGAAATAAAGAGGAGCCATCATTGGGGAGCAAAGTTTACTTTAGTTTAAAAATATTGTATTAGGTTTTTTTGTGTCCCTAGTGAAGAGATAAAAGAAATTACTCTTTTTTTTCCTTTGAGACAGAGTCTCACTCTGTGTCCCTAGCTAGAGTGCTGTGGCGTCATGGCTAATAGGAACCTCAGACTATTAGGCTCAAGTGATCCTCTTGTCTCAGCCTCCCGAGTAGCTGGGATTAAAGGCACCTGTCACAATGCCCAGCTAGTTTTTCTATTTTTAGTAGAGATGGCATGTTGCTCTTGCTCAGATTGGTCTTGAACTCTTGAGCTCAAGCAATTCACCTGCCTCAGCCTCCCATAGTGCTAGCATTACAGGTGTGAGCCACTGCCCCCAGCCAGGAACTTCTCCTTTTGAGAAGCAGTTTTAGGCCATAAGGAACTGCAATTTCAGAGTGAATGAGAATTCTGAAAAGCAAGAGAAAAGATGAAAGCTATTGGAAGATAGACTTTCTGTATTTCATACTAGTTATATGCCTTATACAATTGGGCATTGAATATATGCTTTTTAATGATAAGAAAGGGGAATTCCATTAAGTTGTGCTTCTGTCGCTTTACGTTAAAAAGCTGTTTTCAGATTCATCCGCACTGCCTCTGAAGTCTTAGGCTGACGCCCAAGTGACTGTGTTTCCTTTCTTAACATTGGTTTTGTAGTGAAATAGTAACAAAGAGCATAAATGCCACCCTGTCCACTTAGTTTCTTCCCAATTTAGACATTTTTTTTCTTATCATATGGAGAGTTCACATTGTGTCTTAGTATAATTTCAGGGTTTTTTCCCCCTCAATTGTCATATCTGGTTTTTCTTTAATATTGTTTGGGTCAAGTAGTTAATCCGTGAGAGGCTTTCCAGCTGCAGAGCTGGTTTTGTGGAAAGAAAGATGTTCAGGACCCTGAATCACTGATCCACAGCTCTCCATGGCCTGTTCCGAGTGTGATGTGCAGAGGAGACATCTCACTATGGCGCTTGGTCTCTACACTCCACTGCGATTCTCTGTCACCTTTGAACCTGGAGATAGTGTGTGTCCCATAACCTGTGGTGAAAACTGAAAGCCGGCTTCTGGCTCCTTTGCCTTAACTCAGCCCACACAGTAATCTTATCCTCTAGATCTCATAGAGTTAGGGAAACTTAAGAGTCACTGGGAAAAAAGACAAGAGGAAAACAAACATTTTTCCTTAAGCCCTAATTCTAAAGCAAATAGAGGGAGTGTCCTTTAGTTCTTCTTAAACATAAGCAGCATGAGCAGGGTGAGGGAAGGCCAAGGGCACAGTGGCCAAGAGAGGAACCCCAGGAAAAAGAACTGTTCATACTTCTTCCTTTACTATAGAGAGTTGTATTAACGGGTTTTGAATTTAACTGATGATGACCCAATCAGTCTGACTTCCAACATTAAATGAGTTTTATTATTTAAATGTATACATTCCTAAACTAGGTAACACGCTTTAGTCTTTACCTGTAAAATTAAGAAATTTTACAAATAAAACCAACAGTTTATAAAACTTCAATTTTAAGACAAAATTAATTAAAGTGAGGAGACATTTTGCTGAAGCCAAAGTGCCGCTCACAAGAATGGGGTTTGGCCGAACTGTAGTCAGCTGCCCCTCTGTGTTTTCTACTTAAAATACTTTGAAACCTTTGATTGTGTAGCCTGCCTTGACTGGTTGGTGTTGACTCAGCAAGAATGTGTCATGTTCCTATTATTTGCCTATAACCAGAGGTACACAGCTTCTCACAAACAAACACACTGAAATTTATACTCATAATGCAGATAATCCAGAATACAGATAGTAATTTTTTTAATCTTATGAATTAAAATGCAAATATATAAATCTATGGAAACCTCTTGGATGTTATAGAATACATGCTAGGCCCCATTTTGAGAAATACCATAAGAATTTGACCTTTTTGTAAGTAGCAATGAGCAGTTCATTGCTGTACATTTGTGGAATCAACCAATAGGGGGCGACACTCTCTAGCGTCTTAGGTTTTTCCTTAGCGTGATTTCTGTCCCTTGAGGTCACAGATTTTCATCTGCAAGATGGTTTGGAAAACTTCAGTTAAGATTTAAGGACATGCAAAGAGTGAGAGAGTGCTTTAAAGGTTACTTGTGAGATATAATGGATTGAGTTTTTCTAAATCTCAAACAGCAGAAAGAAAAGGTAAACTTCAGCCTTTTGAATGGAATCTTTAGACTGATAATATATATAAAGTGAGTATGGCCAGACATTCCATAGAAAGCTAAATTTGCCTATAATTGCATTATACTGTATGTATAAGATTGTATTATTAGGTTAAGTATTAATTAGGAAATACTTCTGAAAAAAGAACACAAATGGCTTTCAAATATAATAAGAGAAGAAGTTCAGTTTCATAGTAAAGGCAATGTGGATTGTATAATGAGATGCCATTTTTCACTTACTAGTTTAGCAGTTGTCAACAATGTCAAAATTGGAAAAACAGGAAATATACTGTTGGAGTGAATTTAGAACAACAGGTACTTCCATGCGTTGTAGATAAGAATTAAACTGTTCCATACACCCCCTGCAGAGAGACATTTGGCAGTATCTCTCAGCATTTATGGGGAAATGCTTTTTAGGTCAAAAATTTTACCTTTTGGAATTTGTCCTATAGTTATGCTCTGAAATATTATTTGTAACAAGAAAAGACTGGAAACCAACGAACCATTTTTTTAAGAAACTATGTACTGATTTAGAAAAATGTTCAATGTGTTGTTAATTGAGGAAACAAGTACTGTACAGCATATTGTTACTTGTGTATGAAAAGAAGCGGGTCGTGGAGGATATGTACATACAACAGTGAGTGCAGAGAAGTTCTCTGGAAGAACAGAGAAGGACCTGCTGGCAGTGGTGGTCCCTCTAGGAGAACTGAGGGACTCTGGGGGTCCAGAATGAAAGGAAGCCTTTCCTTGTACATGTTTACTAAATATCTTTTTGTATGCATGCATTACCTTTTCACAAAATAAAAACTTATACTAAAAAAAACCTTACACATTTAGAACAACTCAGTTGCTCTCCAGTATAATTAGAAATAATGACAACATAGTGACGAAAGATTGTAGACTTTGAAATTAGACACATTCCAGGTTTTAAGGTTAGGTCTGATACTTACTAACTGCATAACTTACTCTCTAGCCTGTTCTATCATTTTTCCAGGAGGAACATACCTGGCTGGTGGGATAGGTGTCAATAAACGCTGGTTTCCTTTTTCTATTCTAGGAAGTACTAGAGCTTGGAAGATTGGTATATTAGAATAAATGTCAGTTTGCTCTGCCCACAATACAAATTTGAGTCTTGAGAGGTAACCACTGACATGTTTGACAGATACAGATAGAACAATAGTTTTATTGTACACTAGAAAGTAATTTATATTAAGAACACTCAGAAAATAAGTCCACATGCTATAATTCTGTTTCTTAAGGGAGAGAGAATAGAAAAGAAAATTGAAAAAAGGAAAAAAGGTATGAGTTACAGTGTAAGGCTTAAAGAGAGAACTGGAGACTTCATTCTGATTTCTTCATCTCATGTGGAGAAACGTACATCTCCTCTGTTGCTCCTGTAGTAAGTTATTTCATGACACATGAAATCACCAGCTGTTTGAGCTCTTGTATACATTCTTTCCTTATTTGGGTAGGCAAGAGGCTCTTTCCATTTGCTTATCCCCCTTAGGAATATATGTGCATAAAAAAGTAACCACCTCACAGACATAGAATGTGTGCTGGGGTATATTTGGGGCAGCATCTCCAGTTTGGTATGTCTGATCATGTGTCTTTCTTTTTGTCTTGCTAAGCAGTAATCAAGCCTGCAATAAATCCCAGAGACTCTTAAGTGACAAATCTGCTTATTTAAAATTGGATTTTGTAGAAGCATCTAGCTAAAAAATTGATGACTATTCTAAATTTAAGTTCAAGCTGGGAAGATTTTAAAAACTTCTCTGGGAAATAGATGATGCATTTAAGATGACTCCTTGGGGCATAGCATTCACCACCGCTGAGCATTTGCTTTCTGGGTGCTTTGCTATAGTTAGGATTGTTCGCTGTAGTATATCGAAGTCTCCTAGGGGAAAAACACATCTTTTCCAGTTTTTTGTTCCTGTTACAAATAAGGGCTAAATAGTGTATTAGGATTTATAGATTATTTAATTAAACCAGTGGTTAGCTTTCTGAGTTCTTCGCATAAAACATGGTAAGCAGAATTTAGGCAGTAATGAAAGAACCAGTTCTCCCTAAAACTTAAAGGAATAAACCTAAGAACTACTAAAGAAGATAATTTTTTACCAACACTTTTAATTCCATGTGATATCTCTTTGTAATAAGAGATCAGATGAGATATTTTACTCAAAATGAAATTATTTTCAAACATGCATTGCTATTCCTCAAGCACTGACTATTTTATAAAGTCCTGTTTCTTAGAACATGGATTCTTTCCTCAGAGAGTGTGTAGATGAGTGTGTTAACAGCAGGTCTAGCTGATGTTGTATGCAATAGCCAGTGCAAATGTCTGGACCACAAAAGATTTTAGTCCATCACTGCGAATGTGCTGTAATAAGCTTAGGCCCATTCCATAAATAATAGATACTACAAAGGTTATTTAAGCATTAATGTAAACTCCTATCCTACAGCATTTGTTCAGTAAATTATGCAGCTTACTTTGGTAATCTTTTTGCTACACCTCCTCCTTTTCTCTGCAGGTGGATCATACAATAATAATGTACTTGATTGGACCAGATGGTGTGTTTCTAGATTATTTTGGCCAGAACAAGAAGAATGGAGAAATAGCTGGTTTAATTGCTGCACACATGAGGGAACACAGGAAGAAGAGCTAGCCAGACCAGCACTGTGGGATGCAGTGTTCTCTTGCTGAAGAGGAAGGAAGCTTTGTGTCCCATAGGAGCCAACATGTATATGGAACCTACAGGGTCACCTGTGTACTATGAGAACATCTCCACTTTGGATGGGATGTTACTCTCGGGTTGAGCCAAAACACATTCTTGGAAATGTAAAGATTATAAACTGAAGTCTTCCAAGTAACGTTGGTAAGACCAAAAGACCAGATTAAAGTGCAGCCAGTGAAGAGCGGACCTGCGGAAGGCACAGCGGGGAGCGGCACAGCCGGCACCTTTCCATGGTGAACAGGCCCCCAGACAGCTTCCCTGCCTCTCCAGTGTGTGGGACCCCTGCTCGTACAGGTGTGGGACTGAATTGTGCAGAAAAGAATGTAATTCCCAAAGTGCTTTAGCTCTCCTCTTCTTGAATTCTTTGCTCTTAAGTTCCTGGTGGCTGATAACTGTCAAGTTTCTCTGCCGTTCAGAGTTAATCTTTATACTTGAAAGTTGAAGTTTCATCTTCCTTGTTCATGAATATCATTGTCAGGTTTGCCCTTCATGCCCTGTCAGCAGGTACTGATTTGATTAACAAAGGGGAAATCTATTGTTTGGAGAAAACCTTTAGTCCACTTTCAGTAGGGGGTCTTTATTATATGAGTTTTAAGTAATTATGCCCGATTTTCAATGACAAACCAAATGGAAATAAGATACTGATTATAAGTGTGATACAGAGTATTTTTTTGCAATAGGAGATTGCACTGCGTGTAAAATAAAGGTATATTTGGTTTTGTAACTCCAGTGAGAATGGCTGTTCTTATGGGTGGAGTTGCATATAGACAGCACACAGCTCTTCGGGCAGAGATCTCAGATTCCAGGGGGTGGGAAGGTGGGTGCTGGTTGAAATGCAGGTTCCCAGGCCCAGAGCTGAATCCACTGAGTCTGGGTGGGATGTGGAGACCTGCCTTCAGAACAGATATCCCAGGTGGTGCAGATGCTGATGGTTTTGGAACTACGTCTGGAGAAAGTATTTTGGGGTAAAATAATATAGCGCGTCAGCCAAAAAACTGATTGTTGTCTGATAGAATGAATTTTGACTTGTGTTTCTAAAGTTAACTGCCCTGGATATCAGGGCTTGATTATATCACCTTTTCCACCTGAAATTGCTGTCCTCAGGCAAGGTTCTCTGAAAGTTTTTCAGCAAATCCTAAGAATGTAAGAGAACAGATTCTTTTTATGCATCAGTTGTTTTTACATGCATAAGAGATAGACTTTTGGTTTTTAAATTTTCAATACTTATGTTAAACCTAATGTAAGCATTTGTATCAAAGTAAAAGTATGAGAAAAAGAAGTCAGAGGCTGAATTATGTCCCTCAAAATTCATGTGCTGAATTTCCATTCCTATTACTAATATCAAGGCTAACTATTGTATTAGGACGTATAGATTATTTATAAACCAGTGGTTATTTTACTGGTTTCTTCTCATAAAAAGTGGTAAGCAGAATTTAGGCAGTAATGAATGACTTCAATACTTCAGAATGTGACTGTATTTGGAGATAGAATTATTAAAGAGGTAATTAAATTAAAATAAAGCTGTTAGTTACATCCTAATCCAGGATGGCTGGTGTTCTTACAAGCAGGAGGTTAGGCCCATGTATGCACAGTGAGAAGACCATGTGAAGGCAGAAGCAGCCTCTACTAACCCAGGGGAGAGGTCTCCAGGAAAACTGACTCTGCTGATGCCCTGAGTTTGGTTTTCTGTTTTGATTTTTATTGGGATTTTTTTGTTTGTTTGTTTTTCTTTTTTGAGATATAGACAGCTCTGTTGCCTGAGCTAGAGTGCAATGGCATCATCATAGCTTACTGCAACCTCCAACTTTGGGCTCAAGCAGTCCTCCTGCCTCAGCCTCCTGAGTAGCTACGACTGCAGGCAAACCCCCTGTGCCCAGCTAATTTTTTAATTTTTTGTAGAGATGGGATCTCATTGTGTCGTACAGGCTGGTCTCCAGCTCCTGGCCTTAAGTGGTGCTCCTACCTGGGTTTCCAAAGTGCTGGGATTTCAGGCATGAGCCACCACACCCACTCTGACACGTGGATTTTGGCCTTCTACGTTCCAGAACGATGGGAGAAAATAAATGTCTTGGGTAAGCCACTCCATCTGTGGTGTTTTGTTAAAGTAGCCCCAGCAAACTGATACAACAGTCTGTTCCTTAATAAACAACTGCAAGATTGAGTTTATGTAAACTGCTCAGAAGTTGGTTTGGAATTGGAATAACTTTTCTAGGAATCTTGTCAAGAAAGTGAGGAACTCGAGGCTGCAGTGAGCTACGATCAGGTCACTACACTCCATCCTGGGCCACAGAAAAATAAAAAAGCAAAGAACTTATTATTAGACTGGCTTTATTTGATAAGAAATTTAGTGTCTGCAATGTCAAACATTTAAAAATGGTCTGTTTTAAGGCACCACACATTTGTGCGGCTCTCTTTGCAGCAAGTGGACTTCATTCTCAGCTGTTGCAGGTTAGAGCCTGTGCACACAGAGAGGGAACAACGGCTTTTGAAGAAAGGTTTTAGTTGCTCTTCATTCTTATGTCAAGTTTAAGGCTTAAAGTGAGGATATTAGAATCAGGGAAAGGGGCTTCAGAGATGATGTCTTCCAAATCTCCCTAATCTATGCACGTGAAGGGACCATCCTAGTGAATGAAGGTATAAAACTTAGGGCCCAATGTCCGGTTACTTTCCTGCTTGTTCCTCTGCTGTAGTGCATGTACAGTGACCTTGTGAATCCAGCCAGAACGGGGGTAACCACATGCCAGTGGGGCAACCTTGCAGTTGTGGATCTTGGAAAATCAAAATCAAGGCTGCCTTTCCATGGAGTGTCACTTGCAGATCTTTGCCAGAGTAGGTTAGAGTGTTTTCCCAAGACTTTGATAGAATTTATATTTTAAGAAATGCCATTTGTTTATTTGAAAATTGGAGGAATTCTGTCAGTGCAGTAGGCGTGAAAATACTTAATGCATCTGGCTGTTCACGAGGCAGCTGAGACCTTACGTGTAAGAGCTAATTAAGATTTACTGAGTGCCAGTATAACATTCGTGTGAGTTGGGAGGCTAATGAGAATCTAGTAAAACAATTTGAAATTGTAAGTGCATCTACACAAGATATTTTAAAATAGCTTTTATCATTTTTTTTTTTTTTTTGAGACAGAGCCTCAAGCTGTCGCCCTGGATAGAGTGCTGTGGCATCACAGCTCACAGCAACCTCCAATTCCTGGGCTTAAGCGAGTTTCTTGCCTCTGCCTCCCAAGTAGCTGGGACTGCAGGCACCCACCACAACGCCCAGCCGTTTTTTTGGTTGCAGCCGTCATTGTTGTTTGGTGGGCCCGGACTGGATTTGAACCCGCCAGCTTAGGTGTACGTGGCTGGCACCTTAGCCCGCTGAGCCACAGGCGCCGAGCCAGCTTTTATCATTTTTATATTTAAGATTAAAAGAAATTAAAATTTTCAAATCATCCATTAACCCCAAACGCAGCCTGGAGGCTCAGTGCTCACTGTGCCCGTGTTCACCCACTCACCAGGGACTCAGCTGCATCCCCGGGGCAGATGCCGTCCTGCCCTGTGCTCTGGGGAGCCTGGAGTGGGCAGAACAAAGTCCCTGCCCTCCTTTGTGAGGCAAAGACTATAAACACGTGTACTATGATGTCACATAGTAATAAGTAATACAAGGAAAAGTGAAAGGAGGTAAGGGGGTGAGTGTGATCATCGGGGGACAGTCAAGGATGCTGCTCTAATCCTCGTGAGCAGTCTTAAAAATCACTCACCCTGCTTGGGCACGGTGGCTCACTCTGGGAAGCTGAGGTGAGAGTATCGCATGAACTCAGGAATTCTAGGCCAGCTGGAGCAAGAGTGAGACCCCTATCTCTACTAAAAGTAGAAAAAGTTAGCTGGGCATCGTGGTGGGTGCCTGTGGTGCCAGTTACTTGGGAGGCTGAGGCAGGAGGATCACTTTTGCCCAGGAGTTTGAGGTTGTCGTGAGCCTGGCTGATGCCCTAGCACTGTAGCCAGGTGACAATGAGAGATGCTCTGTCTCAAAAAATAAATAAAATAAATAAATAAATAAATAAATCATCTTGTGTACTAGTTTATGAGGATATTTAATTGAAAATCAATAAATTTTCTTTCTCTCCCTTTTTTATTGTGGAAATTTTCAAACATTCCGAGTAGTCTAATGACCATGTGCCCATCACCTGGTTCAGCAGTCACCCACACAGCAGCTGCTGTGGCTCACCCATACCTCACCCACTCCTACCCAGCATGCATCTCTAAGAGAGACCAGTTTGGAAACATGTCCACAGTCCCATTGTTACACCAAAAAAGTTTTTTTCCCTGCTTACTATAAAAAATCCAGTCAGTGAGAACGTGTTTATAATTGGGCCCTTTGATTTGAAGGAGCCACAGCAGGGTTCATTTTGCAGGTGTGTCTCTCCGGGCCGTACATGTGACTGTGCCCCTATTTTTTACCCAGTTCAAGGAGGAGAGGAGGGGTTTAGAGAAAGATGACTTTTCCCCAAACCTCCCATTCTCATAGAGGCAGTGGTTGGATCAGATTAGAAAGACCAACCCATTTGTCTTAATTTACTTTTATTTGAGGCAGAATCACCCGTTGTCCCAGGCCGTGAGTTAGTCTAGCTCATGGCAACTTCACACTCTCTGATTTGAAGTGGGTCTCCTGCCTCAGCCTGCTGAGTAGCTGGGACTACAATGCCTAGCTAATGTTTTCTGTTTTTAGTAATGACAGGGCCTTGCTCTTGGTCAGGCTGGTCTTGAACTCCTGAGCTCAATGAATCCTCCTGCCGTGGCCTCCCAGAGTGCTAGGATTACAAGTGTACTTGGCCTTAATTTTCGTTCCTTTTTAATTCTTGAACAAGGATAATTGCGTTAGGGAGAAGTAGTGCTGTGATAACAGGGAAAACTAACCTATGGTGATAGAAGTCAGAACAATGCTTACCTCTGGCAGGAGTTGGGGTGGTTATTGATCGAGAAGAGAATGCAATGGGTGTGCTCAGAGCAGGGGGCTGAAGAATGGCTGCCCTGTTAATAACACACCCAACAGGAATCTGGGGAGGTGTGTGATGAGGGGCACAAGACTTGTGGCCTCCCTATGAACAAATTTCCTACATGAGAAGAAGAAAAAAGTTCTGAAATGTATTCGATGGGTGATCACTGTATAATTCTTTCAGCTGTACCGTATGTTTGAAAAATTACCTGATAAAATATTGGAAATTTTTGTTGTTGTTATTGCTGTTGCAGTTTTTGGCCGGGTCTGAGTTCCAACCCGCCACCTCTGGCATATGGGGCTGGCAACTCCTTGAGCCACAGGCGCTGCCCAAAATATTGGAAGATTTTAAAGAACAGAGAAGAGAACACCAGGGAAGCTTCCAGGATGAGGGACATGTTCTTCTATCTCAGCGGTTCTCAGCCTGAGGGTGGTGACCAATGAAAACACACCCTACAGATTAGATATTTACATTATGATTCATAGCAGCAAAATTACAGTTCTGAAATAGCAATGAAAATAATTTTATGGTTGGGGGTCACCACAACATGAGGAACTGTATTAAAGGGTCGCAGCATTAGGAGGGTTGAGAGCCACTGTTCTATAGCTTACATGCCTAAAAATGTATTCAACTATAAACTTAAGCTTTTTGCATTTTACTGTATGCAACCTGTAACTCCAAAGGCAAACAGACAAAAAAAAAAAAAAAATGGAAAAGAAGAAGAGTTCCTGTGAAAAGCAGGCTTGAAAGGAAACAGGTCTGTGATGTAGAAGCCCCAGACAACACTCGGCAACTTGCATCGCAGAGCGATACACGCTAAAGCCACCATCGGGTTGCCCAGGTGAGAGAGGCTCCGAGAGGGTCTGGACAGAGGACGGACCCTCCGCAAGCTTTCATAAAACCAGCTTGGTGTGATGTGGATAGTCAAAGCTGGCTAGAGACATTGTCTTTCCTCTTATCCCCACTTAAAGGGCAGGACAGCAATGGCGCCAGTGACTGCCAAGCTGGAGGACAGGAGGTAATGCCTGGGCAGCTTTGAGAGGCAAAGACGTTTGCTCAGAAGTTTGGGAGACTTCCAAGGACCCGGGACCCCAACACTGAGGAAAGAACAAATGGAAAGAGAGCAGGCATGTTCCTTCCTGGCTGTAGGGGTGAGGACCCACTGGTCATTGTCAGTCAAGCCCTGGGATGGCTCCAGGAGTCTTACTCCCTTTCGATGGAGTAAGCCAAGGACGCTACCCTTGTACCTGGGCTATCTGAAGTATTCCTGGGTGGGTCCATAGTTGGTAGTCCATTATCCATTTTTTGTTCAAAGATAACGCAAATGTAAGGGGCCCAGGCTTGAGACAGAGTCTCACTATGCCACCCTGGGTAGAGTGTCATGGTGTCACAGCTCACAGCAACCTCAAACTCTTGGGCTTAAGCAATTCTGTTACCTCAGCCCCCACATAGCTGGGACTACAGGTGTCCACCACAATGCCCAGCTATTTTAAGACACGGGGTCTTGCTCTTGCTCAGGCTGGTATGAACTGTGAACTTGGGCAATCCACCTGCCTCTTCCTCCCAAGTGCTAGGATTACAGGCATAAGCCACCACACCCAGCCTGAGACTTCTAGTCTTAAAGAGGTACTGAGAGCCTCCCCTTGGATCTGCTGGGCACCAAGGTCCTGTGATGACCTGGAGGTTGTTCTGCCATCACAGTATCACCATCTATCCTCATTGTGTAGGGGAGGGAGGGCCTAAGTGGGGTCTTATCTGTAAGTTTGCACAAAGCTAATACTAGAACTTCTTGGCAGCCTTGCTGCTGAAGTGTGGCCCCTGGGCCAGCAGCATCACATCACCGGGAGCATCTAGGGATTCAGAGTCTCAGGCCCCACTCTGGGGCTCCTTAGACAGAATCTGTATTTTAACAAGATCCCCTATAATTCTTACGCACATTGATCCTCTCCCCCAAAGGAGTCTACCCATTTTTATCCATTAAGGAAGGGGGAAAAGTAAAAAAAGAATAATAAAGTATTTTTCCTTGACCAGGAAACTTTCCTTTTTTTGAGACAGAGTCTCACTATGTTGCCCTGGGTAGAGTGCCATGGCGTCACAGCTCACAGCAACCTCAAACTCTTGGACTTAAATGATTCTCTTGCCTCACCCTCCCAAGTAGCTGGGACTACAGGTGCCTGCCACAATACCCAGCTATTTTTGTTGTTGTAGTTGTAGTTGTGATTATTGTTTAGCTGGCCAGGGCCAGGTTTGAACCTGCCAGCCCGGGTGTATGTGGCTGGCAACCTAACCACTGAACTATGGGTGCCAAGCCAGGAAACTCCTTAATTTTGCTTACAGAAAACATTTATATGGAGAGTCTCTCAAGTAAACAAACTCCATTTTCTGATAATTATTTTACTGCCTCATTTAAAAAATTGTAATCAAAGGCCAGGAGCAGTGGCTCATGCCTATAATCTTAGCACTCTGGGAGGCCAAGGGGGGTGGATTGCTTGAGTTAGGAGTTGGAGACCAGCCTGAGCAAGAGCGAGACCCAACTCTACTAAAATAGAAAAACTAGCTGATGTGGTGGTACACACTTGTAGTCCCAACTACTCGGGAGGCTAAGGCAAGAGGATCATTTGAGCCCAAGAGTTTGAGGTTGCTGTGAGCTACGACACCACAGCACTCTACCCAGTGAGTGGTGACACAGTGAGACTCTATTTCAAAAAGAAAATTTTTTTTAATGAAAGACATCATCACTCTCAGAACTTTTTTTTTTTTTTTTTAGAGACAGAGTCTCACTTTATCGCCCTGGGTAGAGTGCCGTGGCGTCACACTGATCACAGCAACCTCCAGCTCTTGGGCTTAAGCGATTCTCTTGCCTCAGCCTCCCTAGTAGCTGGGACTA
>CAUYON010053019.1:0-57231 GCA_963573935.1 Arctocebus calabarensis
ACAGGCCTGCGTCCTGCCCACTGTCCGCCCGTCTACAGGCCTGCGTCCTGCCCACTGTCCGCCCGTCTACAGGCCTGCGTCCTGCCCACTGTCCGCCCGTCTACAGGCCTGCGTCCTGCCCACTGTCCGCCCGTCTACAGGCCTGCGTCCTGCCCACTGTCTGCCCGTCTACAGACCTGCGTCCTGCCCACTGTCCACCCATCTACAGACCTCCACCACCCTGTTCTATGTCTCGTGATCACTCTCCCGACCTGCCGTGAAGAGGCCTCCACACTGAAATGCCCTTGATCGCTCCCGGTAGCAGCTGCTCTTCTCTTTCTAGAAAACCCTCCTGAAGGGCTTTCCCACACTCTGCCCCACTTCCCCTTTCCCTGTCTCTCTGCCCACACCAACCACAGTGCCCTCTGCCTTGCCCACGGCTGCCCCACCACCTCTTCCTGTCGGGTGTCGTCATACCTGTCCAGCAGCGGCACCTGCTTCTCTAGAAGGACAGGGGGTGTCTCCCCTCCGTCCTAGTGTCTTCTGAACCTCTTCTCTGCCTACAGGCTCCTCCTGGGGGCTCACCGGCCTACTGTCTACCCCACAGCTCCCGGGCGCGCTTGTGGACTCAGACCCGGTCCTCTCAGTGACGTCTTCTCCAGCGTCTCTGCACGTCTCCAGCCTCACGCACCGCAGCCTGCTGTGCTCTCCCCTCCTGTCATCGCCACCAGGCGGGGCCTGTCTTTTCTTCCAGTTGTCTGAGTCAAAACTCTTGGAACTTATTTTGATTCCTCTGTGTCTCTTCAAACCGTGTTCAATCCATGGGCACATCCTGCTACTCAGCCTGCAGGCAGGATGGCTCCAGAACCTGCCCTCTCACTCCCTCCACCCCCCCCCCCACCATCCCACCCGGGGCACTCCCCTGGTTTCCTGGCTTCCCTGCCTCCCTACTTTTATTCCCCATGGTCTGTGTGTGGTGTCCACACAACAGCCAGAGGGAGCTTTCTGAATGTCAGAGCCTGACTGCCATCCCTCTGCAGACCCCCTTGTCTCTGTCCATCACCAGCAGCCCAGCACAGTCTGGGGGCCTAAGGCCCCGTGTGTTCTGTTCCCACCACACCAGGTTCACTGGCTGCTCAGCTGGAAGGAAGCCAGCGTGCTAGACAGCAGGGTCACAGCGAGAAGGAGCTGAAAATCGCAGCAACATAACATGCAAGGACTCGGGAGGAATTTCTCAAGTCTCCTCAAGAGTTTGGGAGAGAAGGTGGGTTTTGTTTGTTTGCTTTTTTATTTTGAGACAGAAACTCACTTCGCTGCCCAGGCTAGAGTGCAGTGGGGTCAGTCCAACTCACAGCAACCTCAAATTCCTGGTTCAAATGATCCTCCCTCCTCGGCCTCCCGGAGTGCTGAGATTATTGGAAGAAAAGGCTTTGAATGCTACTGAGGCAGGAAAGGCCTAGGAAACTGGGTCTGCTGATAGGCTGGGGATGAGCTCACCAGTCCCAAAGTGGAAACCTGTGTGCCAAGTTGGTCCTTGTCTCAAGACCAGCTGAGGGGCGCCTTGGCACAGCCCCTCAGATGAGTGCCCATTTGGTTCACCCAGATGCAGGGCCTTAGAAATACCTCCAAGACCAGCCTTAAGTCTCACAGGGCAATGTCACCTGTGCAAGCAGAGAAGACAGTGAAGAATCTTCATTAAATGCCAGCCATGGGACTCCTGAGTACTAAGAAATTATAGGAGAGCCAGCCAGGGGACAGTGGCTGGTGTATTTTAACCATGCCTGTACCTTGGCAGAGTTCACTCCCTGCCCTGATGCCCTTGTATTAACTTTATAAAGGGTGGGTTCAGACCAGAGGTCCAGGCTGTTCTCCTAATTCTCTACTCCCTCCCTCTCCCCCTCCTCTTCCTTCCCCATCTCCTTCCCTCCCCCTTCTCCTCCCCCTCCCTCCCCCTGCCCTTCCTCCTGTCCCCCCACCCAGTCTGCACTGCCATCCTCCAGGGATAGGGAACACCACACAGATGAAAGTGGAGGGCCTGGCTCTGTGGCTCGCACCTGTCATCCCAGCACTCTGGGAGGCTCAGGCGGGTGGATTGCCTGAGCTCACAGGTTGGAGACCAGCCTGAGACCAGAGCGAGACCTCATCTCCAAAAATAGCCGGGCTTTGTGGTGGGCACCTGTAGCCCCAGCTACTTGGGAGGCTGAGGCAAGAGACTCACTTAAGCCCAAGAGTTAGAGGTTGCTGTGAGCTGTGACCCACAGCACTCTACTGAGGGTGACAAAGTGAAACTCTGTCTCAAAAAAAAAAAGTGGAAAAGGCATCTAGGCATCTCCCAGCTTCTGTCAGGCAGACAGTAAGGAGACTACAGAAAACACAATATCTATTCTTGTCAGTGAACTATTCACATTTTTGGAAAATACCTATATAGTTATTTTTCATAGTATAAGTTAATAGGTTTTTAATAACAAATTAATATTTTTAAATGGTCTCAATTTTAATCTGTAATACAGTAAATGCTGATAGATGCAACCCACCAAAGCCAAGGCCTGTGGGTGCCCTTTGAAAGGTGACAGAGCCCAGGGGCTGTGGGAATGGAGCACAGGGCCCCACCTGCTGTCACTGGCACTCCCTGGCCTGGGGGCGGGGTGGGGCCTGTGCTTTCCCTCTGCACATGTAAGGAGCAGCTTCCTCCTCCAGAGGCCAGTGTGGCTGGGACCTGAGGCTGTAGAACAGTCTCCCTCGTCCTGCCTCCCTTCCCAGCAGTGCAGCCTTGTGTATCTTGTGTGGCAGAGCCAGGCAGTGCCAGGTGGGGCCCAGGGACCTTGCCGGGCCCTGCCAGCCCCTGGGCAGCTCCCCAGACTAAGGCTGGGTGACACCAGTGTCTCTGTCCCCACACTGGGAGCCCCGCTCTCCTCACTTTCCCAGTATGCAGTCTGACATCTTGCCTGCAAATTGGAATTTTAAAGGCATTTCTTCCAGCCACGTTTTCTTACCCTTTGCCTTTTATCATCCCACCCATCTAGAGGGAAGCCATCTCTCCTTGTCACTGTCCCCATCACAGAGGAAACGGATATGGGCTATTTGAAGTGGGGCAGCTAGGCCTAGTGTAATGACCCCCCGGGAGCAAGGTGGGGGGTGGCAACTTGTGGGACCCCTATCGATCAGAAGGAGCTGAGACTGCCCCTCCCAGGCTGCATGTACTATAATATATACGTTCAAGGATGTCTACAGGTAAAAATAAAAAGCATATGCAATGAGCGATTTTAATCAATAAATATATGTAGTTTTTATTTTCTAACTAAAAAATGAGAAGAAAAATAGCTAAAAATCCATTAGGTCTACAACTTAAGAAATTAGAGATTAAATAACAGAACAAGTCAAAAGTAAAAAGAAGGAGAAAATTAAAACAAAGTTGGAAATTAATAAAGTAGAAGATCGTAACACCAGAGAGATGAATTACAAAATAGATTTTGAAAAGAATACAAAGCAGAAAGCCTCTGGAAAAAAAACTGATAAAATGGAAAAGAAAGACAGAGAAAGAAAGATAGAAGGTGTGAATGCACAAATAAATATATCAGAGATGGTGGAGGCAAAGTCCCACATACCCACCCCCAGACCCAGTTAGCAGGTGTCCAGAGCAGTAGGAACCTGGCAGAAATGACTGAGGTGAGGACCTGGAAGGGTGAGTCCAGGGTGTACCCAAGTGTCTGAGAGGGGAGAGGGAGGCAGGAGTGACAGAGTCAAGGTTAATGGAGGGGTAGTGAGCCAAAGAGTGTGGAGAATGGGAGGCAGAGGATGGACCCTCCCTGGGCCTGCCAGCATCGTTAGCTCAGCAACAGCCCTGTTGGACTCTGGCCAACGGAACTCCAAGACAGTAAGCTGGTGTGCTTTAAGACTGGGTTTGCAGTAATTTGTTACAGGAGCAATAGAAGATTAATACAGGCATGAAAAGGGGGTCCATATCTGTACAGGTAGCAGAGAAAAGAACAACAATGTGATAAATTGTGTCATATTAACAAGTCTAAGGTAAGAAGTTTCGAATTTTAGAATCAATAAACAAATTCTACAAAAATATAACTGATACTAACTGGAGAAAATTGAAGATTTGAAAGTTCAATAACCATTCTTAAAAACTGAGAAAATAACATTTTCCCAGCAAGAAGGTAAAAGTTTTGATAGTTTTACGCTCTGGTTCTTCCAAAAATTTAAGGAAGAGAGAATTTAAAATTTAAACAAACTCTTGCACAGAGTAGCAAGAATTCAACATATCAATTCAATTTCAGCTTGATGACCGCATGAGAGAAAAGGAAATAGCAAACATCTCAGGGATGGAAAAATTCCTTCAAAAAAGTTAGGCAATTAAACCCAGCAATTTGTTTTTTTCTGAGACAGAGTCTCACTCTGCCACCCAAGCTGAGGCAGGGTGTCAGCTTAGGTCACTGCAACTTCACACTCCTGGGCTTAAGCCATCCTCCTGCCTCAGCCTCCCGAGTGCTGGGACTACAGGCACCTGCCACAATGCCTGGCTCACTTTTCTATTTTCGGTAGAGACTGCGTCTTTCTCTCTTCAAGCTTAGGAGTTCAAGAGGCTGGTCTTGAACTCCTAAACTTAAGAGATCCTCTGGCCTGAGGCTCCCAAGTAGCGGGTACTATCAGCATGCACCATGACATTTGGCTAATTTTTCCTTTTTAGTAGAGATGGAGTCTCACTCTTGGTCATACTGATCTCACACTCCTAAACGCAAACAATCCTCCCTCCTCAGCCTCCCAAAGTGTTACAATCACAGGGGTGAGCCAAATCCAGCAATTCTTTAGAAAATCTAGTACTGGAGAAGGCTGTGGGGTGGTGGCAGCTACTCTGGTGACTGCAGTATGGGTCCCAGCCAATGCCCAGCCCCACTAGGGTAACACTTGCTGAACTGCTAGTGCCCCTGGCCTCGGGCCTTGGGCATCTTCATCAGCATCAATGCACATGCCGAGGAGAGGTCACCTTGGAGCAGGTCACCTCGGGTACAGGAGATGGCTGAGGGTGGCTTTCTGGACGTTAATGTGGAGATTACTGACCTAATGATAAGGGAATTTATAAAGGAGACCGAGAGTCCAGTGAGAAATACACATTTGCTGCTCATGTGAATAGAACATACAAGTTTTGTTTAGGAGCAGGATGTCCACGATGACGCCAAAGATAGTGACGTTCACCATTGATACTGGGGAGGCTCCCAAGGGCAGACATGGAAACAGAAGCTCCCAGAACAAGCTGGAAGAAAGGACCGGTGAGCGAGCAGTGGCAATGACCTTGGTAAAGCACAAACAGGAGTGCCTGGAAGTCCGGGAGACGAGGCACAGCCGTCAGTGACAACAGCACAGTGGGCCTTTGGTCCTTCAAAGCTCTTGTTCTGGTTGCCGTGACATTGGGACAGATCTACTACCTGAAGAGATTTTTTAAATTCCGGAGCGTTGCTTAAAAAGCCTTTTCCCGATGATCCCAAACTCATAATTCACTGTCTACTAAACACCTTGGTCATGATAATGTCATTAGTTTCTACGTTTTTATTTTCTGAACTGGTACATTCACAGCTTATGGTTTTTTGTTATTAACAGGTATGGGGGAAACATACCATTTTAGGAAAGTTACAGTGAAAACTCGACACGTGATTGGCTTGATCTCTTAATTGAATGCTGCCTCCGTTATATAGATCCCTGCAATATAAATGACGTATTGGGGAGTGGCCTTTAACATGTCTTCTTTTCCTTTTTTTTTTGAACAGTCTCACTCTGTCATCCTGGGTAGACTGCCGTGACGTCACAGCTCGCACCAACCTCCCAGTCTTGGGCTCAAGTGATCCTCGTGCCTCAGCGTCCCAAGGAGCTGTGACGACAGGCGCCAACCACAATGCCCGGCTATTTTTTTTATGGAGACTGGGTCTCACTCTGGCTCAGGCTGGTCTCCAACTCAGTGAGCTCAAGCAGTCCACGCTTGGCCTCCCAGAGTGCTCGGACTATAGCGGGAGGCCTCAGCCTGGCCTCCTGTTATTTTTATAATATAATGCAATTCAGAAAATCAGCACAGAGCTGGATAGTACTTCACTAAAATGACTTGTGTTCTTTGCAGTCCTTCATCCTGTGGTTCAAATCATCACAGATTCACTTTGTAGAGTCCTTATGAAAAGCAACAGTATAAGTCTTAATGTTTTCTGCCCATCCCCATGTCAGAGCTCTGACTGGAGTGTGATACTAGGTCGGGAACTTTTATACTTTGTGACCTTGTTTTATAGGTAAGATTTACCCCAGAATACATTTTCCCCCATGAATTTTTACATCGAAACTTAGGACTCAATTAATAAACTGTTTGTTGGTTGGTAGGTTGGTTTCTGCTTAATCTTCTAAGAAGTCTCTGTTAAAGCCAATTCTCCCCATGTCCCAGCGAATGGTAGCTGCTATCCATTCTGCGCTGGTATATCCACCTCCCTACTCCTGGCATTCATGGAAGGATGCATTCATGTAATTGGAAAAATCTGGATTTCTGATTCCAAAGGGCTAAAACCACTTGGCGTTCATTGCATGTATAGCCACTATTTTATTTTTAATTACTGGACTTTTAGCCAGTATCTAACCAGGGCTCTGAATGTCAGTGTCAGCACTAGGGTTTTTGTTTTTGTTTTTCCTGGGTCTTTCTTTTTTAGTGAATTTCATTTTGTATGACATGAAATGACTTTCTCTTGCTCTCTGACGATGTGTTTAAAATTAAAGGAGCATCTGATTTTGGTGTGGGAATGCTCCAGGATTCTGTTGTGATTACATTTTTTTGGATTTTTGCAAGGGGAAACTACACGTAACAAGTTTTATATAGTTAATTTAAATTTATTACAGGTTTTCAAGTTCAGGATAAACAATTTTTTAACCGTGGGTAAAAATACTTGTAACAGTTGATTGATAAGGTGACTGTTTCGCCCTAGGAGAACTGTTACATGCCCATTGGTGAGTGTGTGTGAGAAAACACCTCACAATTGAATTAAAAGATGCAAATTTAAAATTGGTTGTATATCGAATCTGCCCCAGTTTCAGTAAATAAACAGTTATTTAAAAATAAAAATAAAATCTAGTACTTTGGATCTCCACACTACCACCTAAAGTAGGAAAAGTGTAAGTTTATTCCATCACTACAGAAAAAACATTTGATAATCAAACCCTGTTGATAATAAAACCTCCTAGCATACTCTCCAGGTACAACACCAGCTGTGTAAGGCACCAAAAACATGCAAATTTAAACATGCACGAGAGAAAGACAGACAGACGTGGCATGAGGCCGATGGAGCTGATGGGGGTGGGGATTAAAGCAACAAACTAAAGCAAGGGAGTGATAAACCCAAGACGTAGGGTATTCTGTCACCACAGTGGAAGGAAGACAGGATGCAAATGAGGATATAGAATATAATTTAGTAACATTCTGTTTCTTAAGGTAGATGGTAGGCACAAGGGTATTTGTTTCGTTTCCTATATACAAGCTGTGTATGTTATTCAGCACCTGTGGAGTATAAGTTTTCGTGCACAATATGGAGTGGGAAACTGGCATTCCAAGTTTAGCTGAGTCACCTACATGGCGCCCTGTAAGAACGGAAGACAGAGAAGCCACACAGCGAGCGCTGTCCAGGGGCAGGTCCAGTCGGCGTCCAGCTGTGTCAGCTGTGAGCCTGCAGCTCATCGGCCCTGTCTCACGGGCCTAAGAAGTCACTTGGTTGATCCATAGTTACCCAGCCAGGTTGAAGCATGAAGACTAAGACTTGTAAATCTTTCTAATTTTAGCCACGTGCACATTTAATGACAACAGGATGTTGATTCTCATAAATACTATTTAACTGTCCTGGCCATTAAGATGCCCACATCTATTTTCAGAAGAGGAAATGCTTAGGCAGTTTTCAAAGTGGTACCGTTTCCCACCTCAAAATAGTATGTTAATATTGTTTATCTTCCTTAACATGGCAGTCTTGTCTAAGTTTTATTTGGGAAGGAAATACGAAAAGGGATTAAAATGGCCACTGTGTGAAAACAGACTGAGTCCTGGTTCTTCTACAAGTGCTCGAAATCTTGTGTGGGTCTAACCCAGGGGTAGTCACCGTTGTAGGGAGACAGGCAGGACTGCTTGTTGAATAACTTTTTGTCTGTTAAATACACTGTGTTCCTTCTGTCAGAATTAAATTTGTGGATCGTTAGGTGAGAATTGAAAAAAGTTGCTGAAAATGTTTCATTGTGGATGCGACAGACGAGCTAAATCCATTAATGCTAAAGCATGCCAGCGGCAAGGGGACCTTGTCTGTGCACTGAGCCCCGAAGTTACAGGTGACTGTGTCACAAACGTGTCGTCCGGGCTGTCAATGTGGAGTAGATCCCAAGGCAGGTTTGCCCCAAGTGCACACAAAACCTAATAGAGCCCCAGTCCCGTGCATTTGGGATGATAAGTAACGTGAAATTTTTTTTTTTGGAGGCAGAGTCTCACTTTGTTGCCCTGGGTAGAGTGCCAGCATCGCAGCTCACTGCAGCCTCAAACTCATGGGCTCAAGTGACTCTCTTGCCTCAGCCTGCTGAGCACCTGGGACTACAGGTGCCGGCCACAAGGCCTAGCTATTTTTAGAGACAGAGTCCTGCTCTTCCTCAGGCTGGTCTCAAACTCCTGAGCTCAGGCAATCCACCTGCCTGCCTCAGCGTCCCAGAGTGCGAGCATTACAGGAGTGAGCCACCTCACCCCGCCTAGCCCGAAACATTTTTACACACCTAAGCAAACGAAAGAGAACTGACAGAAATACTAGAATTGATTTTAAATTTACATTAAGTGTTGATGCCCCAGAAGAGTAAGTTTAACTTGGGAGAATTGGAAAGGCCCACAAACTACAAAGCAACGCACAAGTGTCTCCAAGTCTTGTTAAAATTCACTGCTCCCCTGCTATTTGTGAGTCACTGTTAAAACTCACTTTGGAAAGTTAACTCTTTTAAGGTATGATTTACATACAATAAAAGGAATGTACCACTTTAAATGTACAAGTAGGCCAGGCAGTGTGGAGGCTAAGGCAAGTATATTTCTTGAGCTCAGGAGTTTGAGACCAGCCTGAGCAAGAATGAGACCCTAAAAATTAAAAAAAAGATGAGTTGGATGTTGCGGTGGGTGTCTGTAGTCCTAGCTACTTGGAGGGCTGAGGCAAGAGCACTGAGCCTAGAAGTCTGAGGTTGCTGTGAACTATGAAGATGCCACAGTACTCTATCAAGGGTGACGACAAAGTGAGCCTCGGTCTCAGAAAAAAAAAATAAATAAAAATAAATGTGCAGGTATTTATTTTTCAAAAATTATGGCTTGGTGCGTGTGGCTCAATGGGCTAAGGCGCCAGCCACGTACACCTGAACTGGCGGGTTCGAATCCAGCCCATACCCGCCAAACAACAATGATGGCTGCAACCAAAAAATGGCCGGGCGTTGTGGCGGGCGCCTGTAGTCCCAGCTACTTGGGAGGCGGAGGCAAGAGACTTGCTTGAGCCCAGGAATTGGAGGTTGTTGTGAACCTTGATGCCACAGCACTCTGTCCAGGGTGACAGCTTGAGGCTCTGTCTCAATAAATAAATAAATAAAATAAAAACTGGAGAGAGATTTAATAATAAACCACATCCCACTTGTTTTGCGACCAGATACTCATGTAAGAACCCACATATCTGTGACAGAGAGCCTTGGACTTAATCCTGCCGGAGGTGGAGGGGCCACCGAGGGCTTCACCGACTCAGAGTGACTCCCCCAGAGTGGGTGCTATGCTTCCTGCACAGGCGGTGGCCGCACAGGGAATGCACCGGGGAGAGTGAGCCCCGCAAGGCTGAGCAGAGCAGCAGCCTCCCGGCAGGGCAGGGGCAGTGTGGGGAGAGAGTCCGAAGGAGAAACCCCTG
Source organism: Arctocebus calabarensis (assembly GCA_963573935.1). NCBI lineage: Eukaryota > Metazoa > Chordata > Mammalia > Primates > Lorisidae > Arctocebus > Arctocebus calabarensis. Next base: position 9,900 of record CAUYON010053019.1, read on the forward strand.
CCAGGAAGCCTCCGTCCCTTAGGGGGTGGGGGCCTGCTCAACTGTCGCAGGCTGCCCAGGCTCACCGGGAGGTGTCAGCACAGCAGAAGGGTGACAAAGCCAGGTCCCAAGGCGGGAAGAGCACCAAAGGAAGCTGACAATTAGGTTCTGCAGAGTCCAGAATGCATGACAAAGCGCTCCTAGACAGCGATCCTGGAAAAACCAACAGTAGGTGACAGAAAAGGTGGTGAGAAAGACAGGGAAGGAAAACAAGGCTGCCCTTTGAGATAGTGCTGTGCTGCCTGAGCTGCAGAGCTGCACCAGCCCGCGACAGGCCAGAGGGAGGGACCGGTGCCAGGGACTGCCAGCTACCAGGCTCTCAGTGCTGGGAAAAGTGGCCCCACGGCCAAGGAGAGTCTCTGATGGAGGCTGCAGGTAGAAGCCTTTAGAAAAAAAGCAAAAGAAAGCTAGAATATGGAAGACAGAACTAGTAAAGAGACCCCAAGGTGGAGGAGGAGCGCGCTGGGTGTTCCCTGACATGAGGACTGGATGTTTGGAGTCAGGGTTCAGAGTAGCCTTTTGCAACTTAGGTATCTTTTCTGTATTAGAACAATGATAGAATAGAAGGCTAACGTCTGGGTGCCACAGTGGCAGCCTTGATCAGGGCAGGATACTCTGTTCCCTTATTGAGCAAAGAGCTACATGTTGGTTTGCATGCAGATAAGGCAGGGACACACTGAGCGGCTCATCCCTGCAGCCTTCGTTTTTCTGGGTAAAATCGGCTTCATTATCATTTTCCTAGCACCTCCGTCTTCCAGTTTTCCATCTTGTTTTTCTCCTGGGACACAGTGACCTCATGCCACAAGGATCCCGTTGCCCTCCCTCTGTGATCCCACATCCTCAATGCCCGTTTCCCCTTCCCCACTCACATGACACCTGTCTCTGTCTTCCTCCTAAGTGGTCCTCAGATATGTCCTGGGAAGCTAGTTACCTGCTGAGTGTTGAGGTGTGCTTGCTGGAGATGAGGGACCCCAGAAAACACACTCAGGGTATAACTGGGGTGTAAAAGCCCAAACAGAGAATTTTGGGCCTGTGGATTGAAAAAAGAAAAGACACATCTATGTCTGCGTGTGTAGGGGGGGCAGGGGGGCATTCTTCCTCAGTGGCCCCCAATCGTGGCCCATCTGCCTGCCTGTCCTGCTATGTACTGACCGTTCCTTATGCCCTTGGCACCAGGACTAAGGTGTGCCCTGGACAGGCCCCTGGCCCTCATGCAGGAAGGGCCTCCCCCTCTGCTCCTGACTAGCCTATCTCCATGTGCAGCACCCAGTCTCAGAGCAGGGCTGTGGGACTGGGTCTGCAGAGCAGGCAGAGGCAATGGAGGCCAGAGGTGCCTGCATAGGGGAGCTGGCTCCTGCACAGGGGAGCTGGCTCCTGGCCCACCCTGCCTCCCTCCTCATCCCTGGCCATCTGCAGAGTTGGTTATCCACTCACAGTTCTCTCCCTTGGCCTCTCCCGCCCACTGCAGATTGAACAAAGAGAGAAACAGGCTCAGATGGAACAAAAGGGTCACTGTACCCCTCCTGGAACAAAGCCTCCTCCCCACCAGATTCCTGGGGCCTCTGACAGAGCCACAGCGCGGGGAGGTCTTCTTGCTGTGGGCCTGCAGCCTCCTCTTCCATTCTTAGCTTTTCCACCTTCCTCTCTTCTCCCCCCACCCTGCCCTCTGACTGCCGTCCACCCACAGGGCATGGGTATGGGGCAGGACACAGATGCTGCAGGCCAGCGTTCCAGAGGGCCTGTCACGAAGCTGCGTCTGTGCTTGAGACTGATCATGAGACAGTGGCTTCTGCTTGCTGCTTTCCCAAAGAGCTGCCATCCCAACACCACCTTGGACTTCTGATCCAGCCAGAGCTGGGCTGAGTTCACACACCCAGAGCCATACTCAGAAGGAGAAGAACATCCCTAGAGGGGCGTTTATCAGGGGGAGGCCAGGGTGCTGGACGTCTGCAGGACACACATTGGTGGCATTGTCTCAAGCACCCACACTTGTCCACACCCTGCGCTGAGTCAGAAGGTCCTGCAGGGCAGCCACCTGCATGGAAAGCTGTTCGTGACCATTTGGCCCTAGAGCCCAGTTCTCCTTCAGAGCACACGGACTGGCCACCCCCTGAGCTCCACAAGTGTGAGGATCCTGAGACAGCTGCACCACGTGCTCTTGGAAACTCACCCCTGAACCGTTCACCTGCCGCTGGGAAGGACTCTCAGGCTGCTCATAGTCTTGGCTCATCCTCACTGCTCTAGCGAGGTGTCATGAATGGAAGGAAGTGCACATCATTGAAGTGTGCGGTGCAGCACGTGTCACTGTGGAGCCTTCCCCACAATTACAATCTTGAGTGCAGCCCTCTCTGCTAGCAGTCTGCCTTGGCCCCAAGGACCGAGGATCTCCCTCCCATCAGAAGCCAAACCTGACTGATACTTGGGTGTTCATGTTATGGTAGTTTGTTTCAGAACTCTTTTTTTTTTAGAAACAGAGTTTCACTTTGTCACCCTCAGTGGAGTCCCTCAGCATCATAGCTCACAGCAACCTCAAACTCTTGGACTTAAGCAATTCTCTTGTCTCAGCCTCTTGAATAGCTGGGACTACAGGCGCCCGCCACAACACCCGGCTATTTTTAAAAGACAGTGAGGAGGGTGTCTCATACTTGCTCAGGCTGGTCTCAAACCTGTGAGCTCAGGCCATCTCCCTGCCTTGGCCTCCCAGAGTGCTAGGATTGCAGGCGTGAGCCACCGTGCTCAGCCTTGGAACTCTTGTAAAGACAAAGCCTGGTCATCGAGAAGAAGTGAGTCACTCCAGAAAATGTTGGACAGTATGTGTTTCATAATGGCCTCAGCATCTTCTTGTCCAAGACACTCTGCACCTAAGGGTGGGGCTGCATATCCTCAGGCGTGTCTGTGGGCATCCTGTCCCGTGAGGGGTATCCTCAGGTTGTGTGTTCTCCCCATGTGGGGACAGGCACACACACAAGGCTGAAGGACTTGTCCTTCTGCCAACTAGGGGACACTTGCAGAGGAGGAGGGAGGCAGCCCGGCCTTGGAGTGGTGGGGTGGGTGGGTAGAGGCACATTTGATGACAGCCCTTTGCACTGGGCACAAAGGCTTCCCTGGAGGAGAGGTGACATCCAGTGCCAGCGAAGCTGTGCTCATCATTTCACTTCTTCCCAAACATCCTAACTTGGAAAGAAACCTACACGGCACACAGATCTTACACTTTATTTCATTTGTGATTAATAAGGAGGTATTTTATATCCAATTAATAAAGAAAATCATCATTTAAAAACAAGTGTCAGTATGCCCAGCTGTTCAAACACCTTTTATTGATATATAAACTATCTTAATCTGTTCCTGCTGTCATAAATATTACTGCCCCCAAGAGAAGCATATTTGGTGGAGGAGCTGTTCTCTGCTTCCAAGGCACCCGGGACGTGATGACCGCGTCGGGAGGGATGGCACTATGGTTTTATGTGTCCCCAAAGTTCATGGGTTACGTGTTGGAAACCTGATCTTCGGTGTGCTGGGAGGGGACCCCAGGCATGGGTACACCACCCTTGTGGAGTTCTCACAAAGGGATGAGCTCATCTCCCTTTTACCTAAATGACACATGTGGATCAGCACATAAATGAATGCAGACTGCATTGTTTTCAAGTGCACGTTAGAACATTTAAAAATACACAATATTGGGCCATAAAGCAAGTCTTTACGATTCATAAAGATATGTCCTAAGGTCACAAGTGGAAAGAAGGCTTAGTTATTAAAACAAAAAATTGGTGGCTCACGCCAATAATCTTAGCACTCTGGAAGGCCATGGTGGGTGGAGTGCTTGAGCTCAGGTGTTCAAGACCAGCCTGAGGCAGAGTGAGAACCCTATCTCTATGAAAAATCAAAAAACCTAGCCAGATGTTGTGGAGGGTGCCTGTAGTCCTAGCTACTGGGGAAACTGAGGCAGGAGGCTTAAGCCTAAGGGTCTGAGGTTGCTGTGAGCTATGTTGCCATGACACTCTAGCCTGGGACAACAGAGTGGGAGTCTGTTTAAAAAAAAAAAAAAAGAAAAGGAAGGAAGGAAGGAAGAAAGAAAGAAAGCAAACAAACAGTTCCTAAATATTAAAAGTTAAATCTCTAACTTTTCTAAATATCCCATGGGTTAAAGAGAGATTCCCAATGGAAAATCCCAATGTTTCCATACCAGGGCTTACAAAAGTGGGGATGTATCTGTGAACAATACCAGAGCAAGGCAGACAGATTCATGCTCCAAATCAGAGTGTCTTCTGCCCAGCCCCACCTGGAGGCATTGCCTGGTGGTCCTAGTCAGCTGCCCCCTATAGTCCCTTGAGCACAAGGGCTCAAGTGCAGCCACTGCCACAGCTGTTGTCATTACGTGCACAGTACTGTTTTTGCAGAGAGGAACATGTTTTTCAATTGATTTGGGCTACAATATTTTCAGAGTGTCACCTCAGGTCTGAAATAGTATTGAAAAATCACTCAATCTGCTTGTCATCAACATTATTAAAATATCATCTTGCCTACTGTTATTTGTTTTCCCACCACTGTAGTCCATTTATGTTAGCTCTGACTTTTACTAATAGTCAAAATTTGCAAGGAAAGAACATATTACAGAACAAATGGGCATTTTAGGTTTAAATTGATTTTGTGACACTAAGCCTGCCAAATAGCTCACTGTATTTATTCGATTAAACAAATGAATGGGGCTACAAATCTCTAAGCAGTCTAACAGTTGTAGAATTCTGACTTCAAATTACATCTGTGATTGGGAGATTTGGGTAGAAGGTTCAGACACAACACAGATGTTAAATGAGTTGGCCATGTAACGTAACATTCTTCAGCTGTCATTTAGGTAAAAAGTTTTTTTTCACATTTCTTACTTTAGTAGTAATTATGTAATTTGTTTCCTTTGCAAAATTATGAAATAAATAAAAGCTCAATCCCAACAGCCCAGAAGACGCCATTCTTGCTATCCTAGGGTGTTTTCCTGCAGAAGGAAGCTGTGCAGACACTTCCAGGCCAAGTGGGCCCGGTGACAATGCCTGCAATCCACAAGGGCCCTCCTCCCGCGTATCTGCCACCAGAACGCAGCTGCTTTAGACTGGGCCCAGAACTAGAGAAGCAAGGAGGGGCCTATGTGGGTGTCAGCCTGGAAGGGACGTGCGAGAGAGGGAATGCTTTGAGGAGGGGATGGCCTGGGGACAGGATGCTCAGGGGGAGGTCCATACCGGGGAGAGGGGATTCCCGGGAGCAGACTCATTGGGGAGGAGGATGCAGTGCAGAGGGGTGATCCCTGGGGAAGGGTGTGCTCTGCCCCCTTCCTGACTGAAAGCTGCTCGAGGTGTCCACGGGGAGGGAGGAGCGCTGGTTTCCACCCCTCCGCGCGAGGGCGCCCAGCCCCAGGGTCCCTGGGAGGGGCGGATGCTCCGGGACCTGTGCGTACGCCCCTGCCCCCTCCCGCGCGAGCCGGGCGGTGGGTCGGGGCAGGGGAGCAGTTCTACCGGTCCCCCTTCCCCTCGGGAAAGCAGCCCAGGCGGTGGAGGCTTGCAGGGAGCCACGGACCAGCTGGGCGAAGGCTGGGTGTCTGCCGCGGCCCCTCCCACGCCTGCTCGGTCCTGGCGAGGCGTTGAGCCAGGGAGGGGGTGCCGGCGGCCACGTGGCTCCGCAGGAATGCGCGGGCGCGAGGGCGGGGGCGCGGCCGAGAAACGGGCAGGCCCCACGGCCAATGGGCGCCCGGCATGGTACGGGTCCGCCAGTCGGAGCACGATGGGTGGAGCCGGCCGCTCAGCGCGGGAGGGGCCGGACGCATCTCTGTCGGGGGTCTGCCGGGGGACCCGGGACGGACGGTGGGCGCAGGCCGAGGGGACGGCAGGGGGCGCGGGACGGACGGTGGGTGCGGAACGCGGGCACGGCGGGGGACAAGGGGACGGCGGGCCGCTTCCAGGCAGTCCACGGTGAGTGCGGGCTGAGGGTCCGCTCGTGGGGTTTCTGGTTTCCTTTAAAAGTTGCACTTTTTCCCGGTTCGCCTCAAATAGCTAAGTCCCACCCCGAGGGTTTCGGGATCACGCGGGAGGCGGGATGTCCCCGTCTCCGAGCTCTGATAGCGCAGCGAGCAGCCCCCCAACGTCAGCGGATTTCCCCTGACCCCCGGGGCACCGGCTATGCAGGGGAGGGGCTGAGATCCAAGATTAGTCCTCCAACGTCAGCGAGTACCCGGTGACCCCCTGGGCACAAGCGATGCAAGGGAGAGGCTGAGACCCTTGAGCAGCCTCCCCACCGCCAGCAGGGTGCCCTGCTCCCCGCAACGGTAATGGGGCTAGGGCTGGGCGGGGCTCAGGGTGCAGGCGGGACGCGCCCCCACTCCCGGCTCAGGTGAACCCAAACCCCGCTTATGGTGCCTGAGGAATGAGTTGGCGTATTAACGGCGGGATAGGCAGTAATTTATAGTTTCCTATAAAGGCAGAAAGACTCGGCCCTGCTTTAGGATAAAGATATTTACTGTTTTAGAGAAAGCCCGGCCGCGGAGTGGTTGGAGTGGGTGGTGAGCAGATCTGCCCTTGGTCAGCAGGTGCTTCCCCTGGGTGGGACCCAGGTTCGGAGGTGGACCCTGTGCCAGGGCCTTCAATGACAGACAGTTCCCACAGACCTGCAGATAAACTGTTGCAATCTAATTTTCGTTTCAAGCACTAACTTTTGCTACTGGTGACAGCTCTCAGAATGCAGTGGGCTTCTATTCTTTTCTGTGGTTGAGCCATAGATGCCTAGCTGTCAATATTCTAGATTTTTTGCAAGAGTTACTTGGTTTCCCTATAGGTAGAACATGGCAAGGAGTAACAGTATTTGCACTGAACATCTGTTTTATAGAAAATAACTGTTATTAGAAAAGAAAGATAATGGAGGTTTACCCTTTGTGTATTTTTGGCACTGTCCTCTGCCCCTCTGTGTCACAGCATTTTTCTGAGTGGCTTTAGTGGCTGTGGACATGGCAGCTCTGCAATCAGATATGGTGTTTGTGATTTCTTGCCATTTAGAGAAGTCATTTGTACAACTGTATGTTGTGGACTACTAGAGTGGAGGTAAAATTCAAAGTTACTGAAAATGGAATTTTTATCTTTTGCAAATTCATGCTTGACCTTCTAGATTCACCACATTTGTCATCTGGGTATTTTGATGTGCTGCATTTTCATTGCAGTTTTTTTTATAAAGTTAGAAGAAAAGTCTTGGAGATTCTTCCAGATGGAGATGTCTGTCGATGTGAAGGCGTGTGGCATTAGGGCCCTAGGTTGAGTTCTGGAACTGTTTACCTCCCAGTATCTGAGTCCAGTCTTCCTCACAGGCTTCAGTTTGCTCCCACTTGCTAGAGGGCATTATAAACTTAAACTTAAAATGTTTGGCATAAATTAGAGCAAAATGTAAATGCAGTAATTATGACTGAATTCTGTAAACAATGGTGTGAAAACATCACAATAAAAATAAGAAACCCTTGTTGTATGATACATCATTCTTTTATTGCCCAATGCACACGAGAGGGGATATAATGAAAAATTTTCATGTAGAGATGTTCAGAGCTTATTAATGGTTCAGTCATATGCTATTTATAGTTTGTCTGGGTAAAAAAGATAAGTGCCTCCAAGTTAGAGAAGAAAAATGGAGCTGTTAATCATTTATGACCTGGAATTACAGCTGTCTCTCTTAACCAAGTCTTCTAAGAGTGTAATTTTGGAAGAATGAGGGGCAAAGTTCTGGAGACCTTGGCATGAGTTTTCAGGTCCAGGTAGAGTGGCAAGGGTCCAAAAAGCAGAGTCTGGAGCAGAGGCAGGTGACTGTGCTTGTGTTATTCGGGTAAGTGAGGGGCTGGTAAGCGAAGTGTGGCTGCATGATGCCCTGGGGGTCCTGCCTGAGCCAGGAGAGAGCCTCAGCCAGGTCCATCTGGAGAGACGGGGCTACCCATGAGAACAGGTAGGTCACAGAGAGGGACCCTGGGAGAAGGCCCCTGCTGCCAGCCCCAGCCAACACACACTGCCTCCGACTCCAGTTCAGCCTTTCCCAAGTTGCTAGGCATGGAAATTTGTTTTTGCTTTTTTTCCCTTTGTTTTTGTGTGTAAACTTTTCAAACTCTTGATCATAAAAATGACCATTTTTAACAGCGCCAGTGTTACTCTTTTCCTTTCATTGTTGCCGTATCCTGCTCTTCCTTGTCCTTGTGTAATGGACACCCGCTAGTGGACAGGGCTGTTCTGGGGTCTCGGTATTTTATACAACTTCATTAAACAGTGTGAAAAGACATTCTAAAATATTAAAGCAATTTTTTTAGCCTTAGTTTTTCTCCTCTTCTATCAGTCACCTTCTGATGTGAGAAATACTTTATGAAGTGAAACATGGTGTCAAACTTTGTAACCGTACAGGGGCCCTGGCAAGGGCGCATTCAGGGGCACATGGGCCTGGTGGGGTGAACGTTTGCAAGGGTGCTGGCTGCTTGTTCCACCTATTTCAGGCCCCAAAATCCTGGGGACAGTTCGTCACTGGGACTATGAAACTGGGGGGGGTTGTGAAGAAAACAAAAAGAATTGTTGCAATACCTGAATGCACTCTCTCTACATTGGTAACTGTGAATAGCAAAGGAGCTTTTCGAGGCGGGTGGGCTGGGATCCTTTGCTTCACATGCCAAGGTTACATTCTTTGATACTGTCTCAGGCCAGGGGCATGTCAGGCAGCTCTCAGGAGTCAGACCTGCACACCTGGACCTCATTTTTATACATTCCCTTTGAAACATAGATACAGGAGGAAAACTTCCAATATAGACATGCTTTCGGAACTTCTTTCATCTCTGATTAATGTGGATGATTAAGAGCTGACTCTACAAGAAAGGCCAGGGAATTATATTTTGATAAAAATGTGCTGTGTAAACTTACTGTGTTGTTCTGTTATTTGCTTTATTTTTTCTGAAAGGAAAACACAGCGTTGATTTCAGTGTAGTTTCTGATTTTCTTTAATGAACCTGGCAGAAGTGATATTCTGCGCACATTTAAGTGGACGTCTCAAGGTGACAATAGAAGGTCTTCGTCTTAGGAGTATATGTGCGTCATGGGTTCCCAGCCCTTTGGAGGCTGACGGCCTCACTCGGTGGAAGGAATTTGGTGGGTTTTTCACTGCATGATGTGTGCAGGTCTGAGCCTGGCTGGGTCGGTGAGGTCACACAGTGGGTGGTGCTTTGGGCTCTGTTGCCCGAGGCCAGCCCTCTCCCTCCCCCTGGAGTATGACAAGAAAGCACATTCATGCCTCCTTCTCCTGCACTCAGCAACTAGCAGCCCCGAGCCTCAGGTCATCTGCGTGGGCTCCCTGCACTCAGCCAGCAGAGCTGGTGGAAGGGAATTCCCGCTTCAGGACACTTGTCCAGTGTTAGGGAGAATAGGTCACTTTGCACTTGGAGCTGAAGTTTAAAAGTCATGCCGTGAGGTTCCGAAGACATAGCTCTGCATTTATAGTCCCAAATCCAGGGTCAAAGCTTTGGGGAGCCTGCGGGGATGTGATGGCCCTCTGTGCCTGGAATAGCGTTTAGACATGCATGTCTCCATGATTTAGTAGGAAGGAATGAGAGGTGGAGCATTCTGCCAGACAACAGTGTTTGGAAAACTAATCATAGGTAGTCTTAGCAAGGAGGAGAGGTTTATGCCTTCCCACATGTGCAGCCCCTGCAGTGATTCTCTGGCCGACGGTCGGGGGTGGACTTTGCAGCCTGCTTCAGTTTACTGTAAGGAGCTGCTTCTGTGCCCTGCTGTGTGTGCAGAAGCAGACCAAGCGGAGGCCGAGGACTCCTGTGACTTCCAGCCAGGGGGGAGGGAGGGAATTGGGTGCATGCACACTGTAATCGCAGGATATTTCTAGTTTTCTGAGTAGTACAATAGTGCATTTTGCAGATGGCTCATTGCCCATGGGGTTCAGACAGGGGTCTGAGTTAGTTAGTTAGGGCCAACTAACTGCCCAGCCGCATTTGAGGCCTCTCCCATGATTAAAGAGGTTTGATGCCATTTGGTTCTCATATGTTTTTTTAAACAAGTTCTCATACTTCTAAAAAGATAAACAGTTTGCAAAGGGATAAAGGTACCTGTGGTCACATGATAAGCAGAGACAAGGCTCTGACAAACCTGGAAAGATGATTAAGAGACCCGTATTCAGTGGACTAGGCACCCACAGGGTGGGCCAGATGTCCTGTGGGCCGACATCCTTCTTTTGGGGGAGGGAATGAATCAGTGGCATTAAGCAGGAGAGGTGTTGTGGAGAAACACAGCAGAAGACAGGGCTGGGAGGGAGGAGGGGCTGGCAGTGCACACAGGTGCAGAAGAGGCCTGGCAGAGGGGTGACTGGGCCAGGGGCCGAGGAGGCAGGAGTCAGGGTCCCACAGCATGTGCAAAGGCCCAGAGGCAGCAGCGTACAGTCCAGGGGCTGCAGTGCATAGTGGGGAGGTGTGCATAGTAAAGGGGGGCACGGATTCCACGTCAGAGAGACAAGGTGTGACAGACACCAGGTAGTGTGCCTGTGAGGGGAGAGTGGGGGGACCCTCGGGGTGATCTGTATCACAGGAGCCATCGGTGAGTTAGGACAAAGAGGGAAGGTTTGATTTAACAGGGAGGGAGGGGTCCTCAGTTTCTTTCTGCTGAGCTGTGTTGTCCAGGTTGCGCACTGCACTTTTGGACCCTGTACACTGTAGATCTGATTTGTTTGTATTTTAATAAGATATCTTGACACATGGTAGGTGGCTTACTTTCTTATTCTCATTAGACTCTGAAGACGGCACTTTCACAGGGATGAGGATCGGGTGAGCTTCACTCTCTTGGTCCCAGGGAGCCTGCTGAGTGTTGGTGGGGTAGGGACATTGAGGAGGGCAGTGTCCAGTTGGGCCTTTGCCATTTGGGGGCTTTCTACTGACAGTTGGGTTGCAGCGATGCCAAGTCTGGAGATACACAGGAGTGCAGGGGTGAGGGCAGCACTGCCCTGTGGGGTCGTGTGGAAGGTAGCAGGCTCCCACCCCCTCCCAGGCTCAGCCCAGTCTTCAGCCACTGTGCTGCACCCACCAGGCCACTGCACCCAGTGACACTTGCCACAGCCCTACAGTCTCTGCTGGGGATGCTCGCCATGCTCCTGGGCCCCTCCTGACACGGTCAGCCCTGACTCACACCTGCCTGGGGGCCCAGGCAAGGCCCTGAGTGGCCACCCAGTAGGACATCAGCCTAATGCAGGGGTCCTCAAACTATGGCCTGTGGGTCACATGCGGCCAGGTGAATTGTATTCGTTCCCATTTTGTTTTTTACTTCAAAATAAGATATGTGCAGTGTGCATAGGAATTTGTTCACAGTTTTGTTTTTTTTTTTAACTATAGTCCGGCCCTCCAACGGTCTGAGGAACAGTGAATTGGCCCCCTTTTTAAAAAGTTTGAGGACCCCTGATAGTGGGTTCATGGCATGCCAGTGGTGGAGGTCAGAGCTGCAGCTCAGACTCCTCAACACCCAGCCCCTGTCCCTGGGTGCCTGCCTGGGTTCTGTGCACTGGGGCCACCATCTCCTCAGGGGGGGGGTGGAGGGAGGGGGCTGCGAATCTCAGTGGCCACATGGGTCCACACTGCTGCTCCAAGCCCAACGTGGTCTATGGTGTGGCCTGGAAATGTGGGTGGCTCAGTTGGCCACCCCCTCATCTCTGCAGGACCGCTGAGGCTGGGTGCCAGGGTCCCACGAGTCCAGGTTGCACAGGACCTGCTTGCTGCTTTGGCCAAGCAGCAAATGAGCAGTGGGGTGAGACGCCCCCTGGCCAAGAGCGGTGCTCGCTGCAGCCCCTGCCCAGCCCCTCAAGTCATCCTCCCTTACTTGTGCAGCTGGAGGTGGAGACAAAGACAGCTCTGGAGCTGGTCTGGCTGAGAGGAGCCGAGACAGACTGGTTCTGTGGCCAGGCTCCCCGCCCTCTGCCTCCTCCTTACACCTTTGCTCAGGGTAGAGGTTCTGCTTCCTGCCCAGGGGCTCGTTCGGGGGCAGAGACTTGCTACAGAAAGGTCCTTGTGGAATGTCCTCAGGTCTCCATCCTGGGTCCTGCCCATCGCCTCCTGTTCCCAGCAGATCCACCCGAGCCCTCCTTGTGAGTGGGGCTGTGAAGGTGCAGGTGTGTCCCCTGAGAGTGCTGAGGGAGTGGCTGTACCGTGTGTTCAGAGTGGCAGAGTGTGAGCACTGCAGTGAGGCAGCCTCCAGGGCTCCTTGGCTCTGGGCGCCGCCTTTATGTCATCTTTTTGTTTAAAACCACAATCCAGATGCACAATGAACTCTTTCATTAAGATGCTTAAATTGGAAAATGACAGCAATAATAAAAACAAAGCCCGGCAGCCCAGGCTGGCATTATCTCATGGTGCACGTAGGTTGATGGGATAGGGTGTTTTGAATGGGAGTCCTGGGCTGTGCCCAGGGCCATTCTCCCCTGCGGCAAGGCTGAAGGCGCCCTGCCCAGGCCCTCCCTCGAAAACACCACCTGCCCGTCCAGACAAGGCCACAAGGGGAGGCGCCTGGCACACGGGCCACCAGAAGATTGTTCGGAAAGGGCAGGGCTCTGGGTCCACCTGGACTCAAGAAGATGGGACGTTCCCGTGCTGCAGGTTTGTGTGAGCCTTTGAACTTGGCTCTCAGGGCATGCCCGGGTGTGTGAACGGGTCGCGGGAGGTGGGGCGCCCCGCGCTGTCTGTCCATGGAGACCTGGATGTACAGGCGTCTGCAAAGTTCAGAAACAAAGTTGCACTTTCCATGTCCACCCATGGACAGCTTCCTTCTCAGAGCTGCAGGTTTCCACTGGCAGCAATTTTAAAAGAAAGAAGCTCCAAGTGTCTGTAACCTGCCTGATGCTCTTGCACGGCTGAGGACACTCACCAGCCATGGAGCTACGGCTTCCTGTGGCCCAGAGTCCTTCCTCGTCCACACAGCGGCAGTGGCTGCCCGCGGCGTCGTGGCTTGTCGTGCGAGCGGCCTCGGAGCTGGAGCAGTGTCAGAGCAGAACTCAAGCTCGTCTGTCTTTTATTTTGTCCTAATATTATACATGGAAAACTGAGAAATCAACTTGACTGTTTTTGTACAGTTTACGTAGTGAAATGAATGGCATTAATAGCATTCATATTATGTGTTTAAAAAAGCTGAAAATGATTAAACATAAGGCTTGGAGGAACAGAATTCTCTTAAGACACAGAAAGCCACGAGGCCGTCAGCCACGATGTGCCGGCGTGTTCTGCTTCCTCCTGAGGACTCTGTGAGCAGTTGCCTGTTTTTGGCCCCTGCTGCTGGCTCACGTCACAGGTGAGCAGAATGTGGATAGAGATTGTACAAAGTGATTGCAGTAAGGAAGTTTCGCTTTTTTCGAAGCCCAAGAACACCTCTGGCTGTTCTGGGTTCTGTTAATAATGTTCATCCAGTAAGTTAAATCCCTTTGGACTCAGTTTCCTCAGCTGTTGAGAACGGGAAGCAGAACAGCCGTGGCGCAGGATGGTGGTGAGAGCCCGTGGGGTGTGGACAGCTGCTCTTGTTGTCACAGGTCCCCTCTCTCCCGTTCCCCCTCAGGGCTGTGGAAGGGCAGTGACTGTGGTCCTCATCTGTCCTGTTCCCTGTGCCCTGCGGTCTTGGTGCCCCAGGGCTGGGAGTGGCAGGAGGCACTGCTGGGGGATGCCGGCTTACCCCTGTCCCTACACCTGCCAGCGTCCCACACCTCTGGCAGCACTGGTCTGGGAGACAGAGTTTCTCTGGCTGCTGTGTTCATTCCAAGGTGAAATTAACCCAAGTTTTTGAAGGACCCATAAATATGCAATCCAGCATTTTTGCTTTTTACGGCCCAGAGATGATGTAGCAGTGGAAAGTGTTCTCCTTTCATTTTCTGGAGCTGCCAGGATCTTCTGGGCCGTCCTTCTTGCAGCCTCCCTGGCCCCCACCCCAAGGCCCAACCCCCAACCCCCCCGCCCTACGTGCGCCTCCAAGGGCCCCTGCATAGCTTTGCCATCAAACTAGTGCGAGTGCCTGGCTGCTGCAGCTGAAACCATCATTTCCATTTTGTCAGTGCCACAGAGCCAGGGTTGGCTGAATTCCCGCCGGATTGCGTCCCTAGCACAGAGGTCAGCCAGCTGGTGCGCGGCACCTTCGCTCCGAGGTTCCTTCTGTGTGCACTAGCCCCACGCTGACTGTCCTAGTCTCAGCATGTGTGTCCGAAATGGGCAGCAGAGCCACATTCTCTCCGAGAGGATAAGTGCCTCTGCCCCTTATGTTGGTGTCGCTGAGCATGTGTCCAGTGGAAGCCCTGGGGTTCAGTGGGAATGGTGACTACAGCTGCAGTGGCCAGTGGTGGCCAGTGCTTGGAGAGCGGTTACTGCGCTGGGCACTGTACCGAGTGCTGTTCTCATCCCTGCATGGTCCACCTGGCTGCAGCCCTCCGAGAGATATTGCCACTGTCCACGTACTCCAGGCAGAGATGCTTCACGGGGATGAGCAGGGAGAACGGAGGTTCCAGGTCGGGGCTCTCAGGCTCTGACATCAGACTCTTGCCCTCAGGTGTAGCGCTGGTAACTGTCCTAAGCCTTCCTGGCTGTGGTTTTCTTCATTTGAAAATAATAGCAGGCCCTACTCCCTAGGTTATGTCATAGCAAACGTGAGAATCAGGGCACTGTTATGGCACCTGGCAAGCCCCCTTGCACCTGCTGCTGAGATGACGGAGGCAGAGTGATGCCGGCAGGTGCGGGGTGTGGAGGGGGAGGCTGGAGAGGGGGAGGAGGACAGAGCTTCTGACAGGCACCTGAGGTTGGTGGACGGGATCCCACTGTGTCCCGGCTGCTGACAGATGGGCAAGAGTGTTAACAGCTCATCTGACTGTGAGGTGCTTGTTTCCTCCTGCAAGCACCAGAACGGTCAATTCTGGGAATTACATGAGAATTCTCAGGGCTGAGTGTGTGTCCTCGATGTGCCTCAGCAGAGACCAGAGCCCTCCAGCACCTGCTGGCTTTTCGCTGGTGTTCTCCTGGTTGAAGAGCACAGGAGGTCAGTAGTCACCTGGGCTGTGGCCAGTGTGTCTGAGGAGGTGCTGGTGTGCAGGTGACACTTGGGCCATCGTTCTCCACCTGGGCCTGGGTCTGGCTGTGGCCAAGGTTGCTCCTAATCTGATGGTGCTGAGGGGACCAGGTCTTCTGTGGCCTCAGCACAGGTCAAGTGAACTTGGGTACCAGGACAGCCTCCTCCAGGGCTAGGACCAGGCCGCCTCCTTGAGTGCTAGTATGTATAGACTTATGCTGAAATTTGCTTTTCTGTTAGCATGTGGGGAAATAAGTCCAAGAGGTTAGTTACAAGGTCAACTCTGTTCTCAGTCCCGAGCAAGGCTTTATTCAAAACTGTTAAAAGTTTTAGTTGAAGGAAGAGGAAGACAAATGTTTACGTGTTGATGTCTCCCCTGAGACTATGGCATGAAATGAAGCAGAGAATTGAAGGCTGGGTTAGGTTGGGAGGGTCTGACCAGGGAGTCCAAGTTGCAAAATATGCTCCTGGCTACAATTCAAGGTGAAGTCTAGCCAACACTGAGACCTGCTTGGTTTTGTTTTGTGCATGAATGTTATTTCAAGGAAGATTTACAAGTATTTGCCACTGATAGGTGGTAAGTTCTCTAATGTAGCTGCTCATGACAACGTCCTTTCTTCAGGTTATGTGTAGAGCCCTGTGCGTGGTGAGTGAATGTGCATCTCCTGACACGTGACCAGCTCTGTCTCATTCTTCCAGGGCCCCCTTCTTCCGACAGAGCTGAGGAAAGCAGGCTGTGGCATGGACCAGCGAGGGCTGCCACCTCCCGCTCCTGAAGGTAATGGGTCTCTCCACTAGAGGGGTCCCTGCTGGGTTATGGAATCAGACTCTCACCCAGACCTGAAACTTTGGAAACCTTTAAACTGCTGGCAGCTGGGGTGTGGGCTGGGGTGAGAGCTCTGCTGTGAGCCCTGGCCCCACACGCACCCGCCGTGTACCCGGCAAGCGCCTTCCTCCCCCGGTCATTCTGGGGAGCCCCTCACTGTCCTCACAGGTGCTTCCCTGGGAGGAGGGGGCCTGCTGTCAGCCTTGGGGATTCCTGGAATGTGTAACTTAACCAGCTCCTACTGGAGGGGGCATGGTTAGGAGAAGGAAGCTTCCTATTTTAGAGGCTGATTCTCCCACCAAACCACACAGCCCCTCCTGCACCTGGGCCGAGCACAGGGAGTTTCCTTTTTTATTTTCCCTGCCCGTAGCTTATGGACCAGGGACAAGCGCCACCTTCTTTCTCCATCTGCTCACTTGGCAGAGACTCTACGAAAGGAGGGGCTACCAGTTAAAGTTTCCTATTTAGTGTCACCTCACCAGAGTTAAGTCACTGCCAAAAAGACCAGGCCAGGGGACACCGGCTCACACAGCAGCCAGTGCAAAGCAGGTCTCCACTGACCAAGGTCAGCGCAGTGGGCGGCCTGCGGGGCTCCCTGTTGAGACCTGGCTGCATCGTCCAGTGTCGCAGTGCCTGCTGGACTGTGCTGTGCACACAGACCTGGGTCAGCCCCAGACCGGGAGGCTGCAGGATGTTAAGCAGAGGACAGGAGGCGACTAAATCGCAGAGGTCCAGGAATTCACCTGCCCAGGTTCAGGCCTTGCCGCCGCAAGCCGGCAGCATGGGTCTGGGGAGAAACCTGTCTTGGTTCTGCTCTGCCCACCTAGCAGGTGCTCTCAGGGGTTGTGACTGGGCAGGAACGAGCTGAATCTGTCCTTCCCGTCTCGAGGACCCAGAGACGCCATTGCTCACCAAGCGGTGACAAGATGATCCTACAGGTGAAGGAATCAGGGTGGAGGCCACCCAGCGGTAGCTGGTGACAGGGACACAAGTGTAAAGAGCCTCATGTCGTGTTTGGGGTGTGAAGGCAGAAGTAAACGTCTACCTCTTGGAGTTTTCTGGAGCCATAAGACTGTAGATTATGAGAAGTGCTACCAAGAAGCTGAGGGTGCAGTTCTGTTCTTATTTCTGTTTTAGGGGGTAATAAACGGTTTGTGATTGTTGACGCATAAAAGATGTACGTAGTTTCGGGGTACATGTGATAATTTAATTCACTCATATAATTTGTACATATCAAACCAGTGTACTTGGGATATCTGTCACCATAAATATTTGTCTTTTCTTTATGCTACAAACATTCCAGCTGTTCTCTTCTAGCGATTTTGAAATGTACAATAGACCAATTATTTTGTACTTAATCTATAGTCACCCTATTGATCTACTGAGCACCAGTCTTGTTTCTTCTGTCAAACTGTGTATGTGCCCATTTATCTACTCCTCTTCCTCTGCCCCCTCTGACCCCCGGTAACCACCTGTCCGCTCTGTCTTCCTGAGACCTGCTTCTCCCCTCCCTGTGTGGGGGAGACAGTGTCTGGTTTATTTTCCATAACACAGTGACCTCCAGTTCCTTCCCTGTTGCTGCAGATGGCAGGATTTTATCCTTTTCGGGGTGAATAATACTCCATTGTCTACAAACGTCACATTTTCTTTATCCCCGTCACTGCTGGTGCACCCTTAAAGTAACTCTAAATCTTGGCTGCTGGGACCAGGCTGCAGTCAAGTCTCCTTCCATCTGGATTTCCTTCCTTTAGGACACGCCCAGCAGGGGGCTTGCCCACCCTGGGGCACGTCTCCTAGGCTGTAAGGAACCTGCCTTCTTCCTGGCGTTTGGTGGAAATAAGCAGTTATCTCCAGCATTTTCCTCCCCACACACGTAAGGTGGGGAATGATGACTGTGATAAGGTGTGTGGAGTTGTGCGGAGTGTGCAAGAGATAGTTACAGTTGAGGAGAAAGCTGAAAATAAAAGGCAGATCCAGAAAGCTCCTTCCACAACTGTTTAGGAATCAGGAGATCTTTGGCCTACTAAAAAGCTCCTGGCAAATGTTCACTTTTCACCATGTTTTGACCATTGTTTTCAAAGAAGACTGAAACCATCTGTTTTCTCATTAAATGTGTGTCTGGGGTTTGCTGACAGCATCTTCAGTGCCAGCCAGGGCCTGGTGTCCCTAATAACTCTGCCTTAATTGTAATGCCCGCGGGGTTTGCTGAAATGCCGGTCCATGCCAGTTCTTCACAGGACCAGACCTTGCTGAGGTGCCCGGCCAGACCACACTTCACCCCTAGTAGGGGCGAAGGCCTGCAAGGAGGGGGGGTTAGTTTCCCCGGTTCCAACAGGGTCCCTGTGAGCATATCTTACCCTTATCCTGAGGGGGCTCTCCCGGGGACCCCTCTGGCCAGTAGGTGTGGTTTGGCCTCTCAAGATGCCACATAGATCCACAGGCCAGCAGACTGGCCAGGCTGTCCCCCCCACCTCCCACCCCATCTAGTCATGGGCAGGTCTCTCCCAGCTGGGATGTGGAAATCCCCTCAATTGACCACTGGTAACATTTCACCCAGAACAGTTCCCAGGCAGGAGATTTGGAGGCACTGCGGAGACCGATGCAGGCCATCCCCGGGGGTCTTGGTGCCATGGAGAATGTGGCCTTGGCCTCCTTTCCTGGGCTGACCGCTCCTATGTGGCCTTTGCACCTGTGGGGGAAGGTCATGATTTAGACCAGGCATCTTCAAACTTTTTAAACAGGGGGCCAGTTCACTATCCCTCAGACTGTTAGAGGGCCAGGCTATAGTTTAAAAGAAAAAACTATGAACAAATTCCTATGCACACTGCACATATCTTATTTTGAAGTAAAAAACAAAACGGGAACAAATACAATTCACACCAAAGCATGTGGCCCGCGGGCCGTAGTTTGAGGACCCCTGATTTAGATGATACGACTGCAGCTCAACAACTGTGATAGTGCTACATGTCTAGTTCATTAACTTTTTCTTTTTGTTGAGACAATCTCACTCAGTCACCCTGGGTAGAGTGCCTTGGCGTTATAGCTCACGGCAATCTCAAATCTGGGGCTCAAGAGATCCTCTGGTTGCAGCCTTCCGAGTAGCTGGGACTACAGGTGCCAGCCACAATGCCTGGCTAGTTTTTCTATTTTTCTTTTTTCTTTTTTTTTGAGACAGAGCCTCAAGCTGTAGTCCTGGGTAGAGTGCTGTGCCATCACAGCTCACAGCAACCTCCAATTCCTGGGCTCAAACGATTCTCCTGCCTCTGCCTCCCAAGTAGCAGGACAATAGGCACACACCACAACACCCGGCCATTATTTTTTGGTTGCAGCCGTCATCGTTGGCGGGCCCAGGCTGGATTTGAACCTGCCAGCTTAGGTGTATGTGGCTGGTGCTTTAGGCACTTGAGCCACAGACGCTGAGCCAATTTTGCTATTTTTCAGTAGAGATGAGGTCTCATTTTGCTCAGTCTTGTCTCAATCTCCTGAGCTCAGGTGATCTATCCACCTCAGCCTTCCAGAGTGCTAGAGTGCTAGGATTGTAAGTATGAGCCACTGTGCCTGGCTAGTTAATTAATTTTGTGACCAGTAAACATGGGGATGATGGCCTGGTATCTTTTTTGATGATTTGATGATATTCTAATTTTAATCTCCCCCCACTGCTAAGTAAAGCTATCCACTTAAAAATAAAATGCCTTTGAAAATAAAGAAGCAGGCTCAGCGCCTGTAGGTCAGTAAGTAGGGTGCCAGCCACATACAGCGAGGCTGGTGGGTTCAAGTCCTGCCAGGGCCTGCTAAACAACAATTACAACTGCAACAATAGCAACAACAAAAATAGCCGGGCATTTTGACAGGCGCCTGTAGTCCCAGCTACGCAGGGGGCTGAGGCAAGGGAATCGCTTGGGTCCAAGTGTTTGAAGTTGCTGTGAGCTGTGACACCATGGCCCTCTACTGAGGGTGACATAGTAAGACTATCTCCAAAAAAAAGGAAAGAAGCAGCAGGACGAGAATCTTACTTCTTACTGGGCATAACTGGTGCTTGTGTATTGGGTCATCATTTTTCTGGTTATTTTACTCATATTCTTGTCTACATAATCGTAGTAGTTCCATATATATTTTTGTTGAGTGTACATTTTTATGTCCTGCTTTAAATTTTTTATTTCATAAGTATTTCATAACTGTCAGGGGCTGCATAACATCCTGTCGACTGTGCTGTGACACGTTTGGGGGGGAAATTTCTTTATTCCACCACCATGCCTTCCCTTTGCCGAGGTGCCTGTGCCTCTGTGGGGCCTTGCGCCAAACCATCACCAGGTGAGGTGGTGTTTGAGAGGCGGGGAACTGGGGCGGAGTTCAGGCTTCCTGGGTTGGAATGTTGACTTGGACGAGTGTGAGCTGATGACCTCAGCAGCCTCTGTGGACCTGTGGCTGATCGTCCAGCCTTCAGCCCTCCCGTCCTCTTTACAAACACAATGCCTCCTAAGTGTGTGCAGGGACTCAAGGAGTTAAGGTCTGTGACGTGCTCAGAATCCAGGCCCCTGAGCACTTACAAACCAAGTCAGAGGGGGATCTGGGATTTTTTTTTCTTTTTTAAAAATCATGTTAGAAAATGCTCGGGTACATTTCAGTATACCATACTCCACAGTTTTATGATTTTAAAGTCACATCACCAGTTAAAGTCTTTTTCTAATTGACAGCAAAGTATGTTACGGGGAGAAGAAACCAGTACCATTGCCATATTAATGACGATGCACAAAAAAGTCAGTTACCGAATGCCTGGTGACTTCCATGGGGAGCTTAAACAAAGGGCTGGACATAGAGGGGAGCTGACCCTGGGGGCCGGGCCTTGCCAGTGGCAGGGCTAGCCCTGAAGGTGGGGTGGGCTGGGCTTTCCTACCGGGGGGCACTATTTTCTGGGGGAACTTCCTGCAGCATCCATAGTAACACCTGCAGCACAAATGGTTATGAATAGCCTCTTGAACTGAAGCTGTTTGCAGTCTGGTGTTTTTTAATTTTTATTTAAAAATAAAACAATAAAAAGGAATTAAAAAACAAGCCGCCATCCTCTGAAATAAGAGAAAATCATATCTTGAATTAAGCTTTCATTTTATAATCAAACATGGTCTTAAAAGGCCCAGGAAAATAACATTTAGCTTTCATCTCTGAACTTAGAAATAAATATTCCTGTATTTGCTTTTCTTAGTGAGTTAATCCTTGGCTCCTCCTTAAAAGCTGCTTGTGGATTTGGAGGGGCCAGAGGGCCATCTGCTCACCAGCGAAGGGGCGGGGGTAGCCGCCTGTCCTCTCCTTCTTTAGGGATGCTGGGACCTGAATCAGCGTGTCTCTTGAAGCCCATAAAATAAATATTTTTTTAAAGAACTGAGAAAATTCAAGGGTTGCATGTTTGTGGTTGTCTCAGATCACATATCTGTGTTCTTCTTAGTGTCTTCATGAAGAAATACTGCTGGGGTCCTGCCCTGTCCTAGACCTTGTGTTACTTTATGACTTTGATTTGGTGACTAGTGTAGCTTTATACATATCACATGACCTTGCTCAGTCTGTCCTGGGCAGGCTTAGAGGAACAGAGAAGAAGGATGGTTCACAAACCCCAACACCGGGTTCAATTTTGTGGCCTTTGGGGCCAGCCCTGGCCTCAAACCCTGCAGTCCTGTGCCTGTTAGCCCTAGGCCACAGCCAAGCCACCAGACCCTGGGCCTCTGTAGCCCCTGTAGCTGCCCATCCAGCTCCTGGGTGTGTGTCCCCATCTGCAGGACATACGCCCCGCCCCCCACATGCTCAGCTTGCCACGCGCCCTCCCACACTGCTTCTGTGCCTCATGGGTGACTTGGAAGTGACCCAGTGTTTAGAGAGCCAATTTTCCAAACAATCACTTCAGTAAGGACCACTAAATTATAGATTCACCAAAAGCCTTTTTAAAAAATTACTGTTATCTGTAATTTGCCGCATGAGATGCTTTGAGTGGCCGTTCAGCATTTTCAGGTTTTCAAACTTCAGATTTTCTCATAGCTGTTCTTTTACTTTGGTAAATGGCTCACTGGAGAACACTGGTTTTGAGGAGCGGGAATTGCTTCCGTGAATCCCATTGCCAATATTCCCAAACGGACAGGGGCCGGCAACCCCGGGTCACAGAAGTGGGCGTGGCCCAGCTCCTGCGCTGTCCTCCTGGGGCTGCTCTGACGGAGTGCCACAGACCGCTTGGCTTATGCAACAGAAATGTGGCCGTGCTGCTGGGACGCAGGGCGCCTCCCTCAGGAGCCTGGCTCCAACCCCCCACCTCGTCCAGCTTCAGGCTGCAATGCTGGCATCCTGGTCACGTGGAGGTTTGAACTTTTGATGGACTTTCTTGATGGTTTTTATTCCCCCTTTGCTTATTGATTTCTACTTAGTTTTATTAAGGAAAAATGAGTTATTTTGGCAAAAAAAACTCACAAGTTTATAGCCTGCTTCTTATTAATTCATTCGTGTGAGCCTGGTGTGTGTCTTGCGGTCACCACCTATCAGGTGTGCTGAGCCTCGTCTATTGGTGAATAGGCAGGGTCCTTTCTCCAAGACCTGTGATAATTCCCCCAGAATTGTTTGTATGAGGCATCCGAGGCTATGCGCTGTCTCTGGTGCTGCCCACAGACCTCTCAACATTACAGAGTGTCTTCCCCTAAGTTCCAGCAGTGGAGGTCATGTGTAGAGTATCCTGCCTCTCAGGGCGGCCCCCTGAAGACCCCCTGAGCCACTTCCACCCCTTAAGAACTGGAGAGAACTGTGCTCTTCTGTGCAAGGACAGTGTGGCTTTGGGTCCCCATAGCTTGTATTTTGTCCCTGCACAGAAATCGTAGGGTTATTTTGTATATAGCTCTTAATGCTACTTCAGAACATCTTAGTTCTAGGATGTGTATTTTTTTCCAGCAAAACTTTTTAAAGAAAATGACCCTCTCATAATTTGAGATTACAGCAAGTACAGTGCTATGATCCTTGAAAAATAAATTCAACTGACTTTTTCTTTCTTTCTTTTTCAAAGAAAAAGCCATATCATATTTGTGATGTGAAATGTGTTACAACAGCAAATCTTCAACCCTTCTCCAGCAACAAGCAATCCTGGCTGAGCAGCCATGGCTGGTCCCACTGCAGGGAGTGATGGGAGGTTCCCCCTGCAGGGAGTGATGGGCGGGTCCCACTGCAGGGAGTGAGGGGCGGGTCCCACTGCAGAGAGTGATGGGAGGTTCCCACTGCAGGGAGTGATGGTCCGGTCTCACTGCAGGGAGTGATGGGAGGTTCCCCCTGCAGGGAGTGATGGGCGGATCTCACTGCAGGGAGTGATGGGAGGTTCCCCCTGCAGGGAGTGATGGGCGGGTCTCACTGCAGGGAGTGATGGGAGGTTCCCCCTGCAGGAAGTGATGGGCGGGTCCCACTGCAGGGAGTGATGGGAAGTTCCCACTGCAGGGAGTGATGGGAGGTTCCTCCTGCAAGGAGTGATGGGAGGTTCCCACTGCAGGGAGTGATGGGAGGATGGGAGGTTCCTACTGCAAGGAATGATGGGCAGGTTCCACTGCAGGGAGTGATGAGCAAGTCCCATTGCAGGGAGTGATGGGCGGTCTCACTGCAGGGAGTGATGGGAGGTTCTCACTGCAGGGAGTGATGGGAGGTTCCCACTGCAGAGAGTGATGGGAGGTTCCTACTGCAGGGAGTGATGGGAGGTTCCTCCTGCAAGGAGTGATGGGAGGTTCCCACTGCAGAGAGTGATGGGAGGTTCCTACTGCAAGGAATGATGGGCAGGTTCCACTGCAGGGAGTGATGGGTGGGTCCCACTGCAGGGAGTGATGGGAGGTTCCCCCTGCAGGGAGTGATAGGCAAGTCTCAATGCAGGGGTGGTGGGCGGGTCCTGCCTATGCGGTCACGTTGAGTGCTTGCCCATCACCAGTTAAAACACTCCCCCTCTCACTTATTGGCTTAATACATTGTTAAGATTTGTTTTTTTCCATGTAATTTCTAAGTCTGTGGTATGTGTATTTAAAATGTAAAAAGTCTTTTTTTCCTTTCCTTTCTTTTCATTTTCTTTTCCAACTGTGAGTTGTTAGATCCTATTAAAAGGAAATAAAGAAATCCTGATACAAAATTCTAGTGATACAGATTTTTCCCAGTAAAAGGTTAGCGTCGATGTAGAATAAGTTAGCGTCTCTGGCTGTAGCTAACTGGCTGTGTGTCTCCTTGGTCTTGTCTTTGCTTTTCGTCTTTGTTCAGGAATGTACTGATCTTCGTGCTAGTAATAAATGTGAACATTGTCGTTTGTGTTATTTTAAATGTTAGAAAGTGAAGTGAAGTATGATACCAGCAACAATGAGGAAGACGAGGGAGAACAGTTCGATTTCGACAGTGGAGATGAAATCCCGGAAGCTGATCGACAAGCCCCCTCTGCGCCCGCTGGGGTCGCCGATGAAGGGTCCTTGCCCGCAGGTAAGTCTCAGGTTTCCACCTGTGGGGCCTGTTCATTGTCCATCAGGGGCTCCAGATTTTCTCCTTATTCTCACTACCTGATAGGGGAATTGTAGGAAAAGGACGACTTCTAGGAACCGGAGATGTGTGATTTCTCTGTGGTGTATCTGAAATGACTTTTTTTGAGTTTGGTGGCATTTCTTTTCTGTGCCCCCTATTGTCCACAATTTTCCTCTTGTTGCTCTTTCTACTTATATTTTGTAGAGAAAGGGTATTGCTGTTTTCTGGTAAAAATTGCCTCATCAATATATCACTACATGTGCGCATATAAAGTGCTAAAAGCATCAGAGATGAATTAACTGCAGAGGATTGTAGTTCTAAGCCAGGATGTGGGCTGGGCATGGCCAGATGTGCTGTTTGGACACAGCACAGTGGGGGACCAGCACCGGGTCCCCTTGTCCATGGCAAAGCCCTGAGGTGTGGCCAGCGATGCTCCTCCAGCCTTTGTACCTTGGACGAGCTGTCTCAGTCACAGCCTGGGGGTGTGTCTCATCCCAAGGCGCCAGCTCTCTGCAGGTCCCGCCCATTTGCACAGTGGCCCTGGAGTGTCCAAGGATTCTTGAGGTGAATGGAGGCTGGGCCTCCATTTTTCTCCTTGCCAGAGCCCAGGAGAAAATATTCTGTGCATTTGGAAGTGTGTTTGCTGACAAGTCCCTTTTGGGTCCTCCAGGAGGGGAAAATGGAGGCGGAGCAGACTGCATCGCAGCGGTAGAACCGCCCAAAGTCCTGGTCCCAGTGAGAGTGAACCCGTACTCTGTCATTGACATCACTCCGTTCCAGGAAGATCCACCGCCCCCTGCCGACTGCGGAGCCCAGGAGGACGGCGTGGGTCTGCTTGTGCCCAGCGGGTACTCGGTGCCTGTGCCCTGTGGCTACGCTGTCCCCTCCAGCCTGCCCCTGCTGCTGCCCACCTACTCCAGCCCGGTCATCGTGCGCACCACGTCGCTGGACGAGGAAGGTACTGCACCCTCCCCACGCCCCTGCTGTGGCCCCGTTACCGTCTGGGCCTGGACCCTTCTCTCCCCCAGTTTTAGACGTTTGTTTGCAAAGTCGGAAACTAAGCCTCAAATTCAGTTGATTCTATGATGGGAGCACAATCACACGAAAGACTCAGAGTGTATCATTTGAAAAAACTCTTGAAATAGCATCTGATCCCAAATGTAGCGGCTCTCTTCTCAAGGAGGACTGATGTGAAAATTCCTGCCCAACCACCGCACAGCAGGTGTCTCACACTCATCCCTAGTCTAAAGGGTGCTTGTGTTTCTGCGTGTTCTAAAGTCATTTGTTGACTATAGATTCGGGCTCTCCTGAGGTCAGAGTCTGTTCAGCTGTCTTCTTCATTCTGGGGCCAAGGGGACCAGGAGGAAGGAGAGAGTTCAGTGGGGAAGGGGTCTGGGAAGTGTCCAGTGAGCTCCGTGGGTGTCCTCCAGGGAGGTCGTGAGCAAGGAGGGTGCAGAGAGAATGACAGCATTCCTGTGTCCCTGTCAAAGGCAGAGCCAGCCCTTGGGTGACCAAGTAGGTGTCTCCTCCCTCTCCCACCCCTAGACCATGGCCCCGTGACAGGGCGTGGTTTGGTACCTCTGCTTCCACCTGCACCTGTGCTGTGGGATGGCTTCTTGTAAAAGCCTGTCCTCTGCCATCATTATGCACCCTTGGGCATGTTGTCAAGCGTGGTTTCTGCGGAGCTTCCTATTTGGGATAGGGGGTCAGTGCCTGCAGCTAGGGCCTCCTTTGGGCACCTGCCACAGGCCTGGGAGCTCGGAGGCCAGCCCAGTGCAGAACCCTCCCCCGTCTGCAAAAGTGCCGCCTCGGAAGGGACCCCGTCAGGGCACCCTGGCTGGATGCTTCCTTTTCTCACCAAAATTATTTCCATGTTGCTTGCCCAGGATGCACTGTAGGAAATCCCCAATTTGCCAGATGCTCTTTTGGAGAGAAAGGAAACAGCCTCTGAGGTGGAGAAGCACAAGTCACACTGTGTGGAAGTTTCAGTAGATGGGCCCTGAGTAGCTAACAACAATCCAGGAAAAAGTCTTCTTTAAGGAAAGGCTTGATTTTGAATGTTGGAAACCACAGAGGGTTTTTAGGATAGAGGTTTCCCCACCCTGTTTCCTGTTGAAGTTGGCAGTGATCCTGGGACTGCACCACGGTCCATGGTGCTTATTCTGTAACTGTAAGAAGTAAGAACCTCTTGACAATACCCGAGTGCCGATCGTGGGGAGTTTGTGCTTATGAAAGATGTGTTTATTGTAAAGTAGTTTGCTTATTTTTAAATTCCTTGGTTATTTTAAATGACCTAATATAATTTAAAATAATTTTTAGAATTATTTAGCATGATTTTAAAAGTTTCCTTATTTTTGTATTGTCAACCTAGAGCCAGTAATAAAACCCTGTTATAAACCCTGCCATAATAAAGACTATTGTGAGCCCCAGAATGCAGGCACAAGTGACTCTGTGTCTGTCCTCTGATCCTTCAGTGACACAAGCACACAGACCTCTTTGCTGTGGTGGTGGGAAAGGCACGGACCTTGGCGCTGGGCCCGGGGTGAGCCGGGCCTGAACTTCCTGCCTCCACAGCCCCCAGGCTTCCCAGCTCCTGCGCGTGATCTGGGCTGCCCTGGGCATCTCCCAGCCCAGGCCCTTCCTTGCCTGGCAGTGGAAGGTTACAGGGCCTTACCTGGAGCTCAAGCCTGGCCACGCAGAGGGACCCAGATCGTAGTACTTTTCCTACTGACCCAAACCTGCGTGTATGGGCAGGTGCTGCCTTGTTTGTCCTTGGGGGCCCCCCAACACCTGGGGTGCTCCTACTGCAATGAAGTGAGGCCTAAGCCTGTCTGGGTGGAGCTCCCAGGTCCCCAGCTCTCCTTCCCCCTTACCTGTCCGTGTGGAAGGTCTTGTATTTGGTGGACACCCAGTGTGACACACATCTCATTTCTTGGAGGGATTTCTTAGGTGGGGTGACCGGTGATAGCAGCAACAATAATGAATGCCACTGAGCAAGACACCGCCTCATGTCCACACAAACACAGCTGAGAGACACCGATACCTCAGGGCTCTGGAACCTCTGAGTCGTTTGTACAGTGCTATCAACATAAGCACGCAGTGACAAGTTTGCAGACTTAATTGTCAGACCTCGTACATTTTATCAAAAAGCTAAAAATTTCTAAATTTATCAATCATCTTTCTAGACAGATAAGCCTCTTGTTGATAAGAAATGGAAATGTGAAATCATTTCAAGGAAAAAAAAATCAACTTTAGCCAGGCATGGTGGCTCATATCTATAGTCCTAGCACTTTGGGAGGCTAGGACTGGATGATCACTTGAGCTCAGGAGTTTGAGACCAACCTGGACAACATAGTGAGACCCCATTTCTAAAAAAAATAGAAAAGTTAGGCATACTCCAGGGTGCGAGGGGGGTGCAGAGGATGCAAGAGGAAAGCATTTCTGTGTCCCTGTCAAAGGCAGAACCAGCCCCTCGGGTGACCAAGTAGGAGCCTCCCTCTTTCTCCTACCCTGAGACCACAGCCCCATGACAGGGGCTGCCAGTGGTAGCCTCAGCTTCTTGAGGCTGAGACCAGAGGATTGCTTGAGCCTAGGAGTTTGATGTTGCTCTGAGCTATAAGATTGATCATGTCCTGTACTGCAGTTTAGGACACAGAGTGAGAGCCTGTCTCTTAAAAAAAAATCAGTGTCATAAGCATTTTTTGTCCTGTCTAAAACAGCTTCCATTTTTCTGTTTCCTTAGCAGAGACACTGGAAGTCACAGAAGATCACCAGTTTAATTCTTTGAGCTCTGAGGACCCTCCAAACAGGTAGCTTCATTAATTCTATGTTCGGAACTCATGCCTTTGTTCTGTGATGTGCTTCCAAGTGCTCCTGGGCCATCGGGTTGTCTCCTCCTCAGCTCTCTGAGTGGGAGGGTCTCTCACCGAGGGGGAGGTCCCTCAGGCCCACAGCTGCTGCCTCACCTTGGCCCCTGGGTGTCCCTGGGGGCGTCCAGGGACAGTGGTGGAGGGCAGAGTCAGGGCAGAACTGAGTTTATTTCAGGTGTCAAGTTGCACTGGCCGGGCGCGTCCTGAATCCTACACTGTTGTTTTCACTCGGTTGGGCCAGACTGTGAAGAATCCCCATGTCCCTGTGTGAAGTCTTTTAAAAGGCACACAGGGGACCTGGGAATAGTTCTGCCTTAACAAGGAGTTTCCTTCACCTTAAATGCAGGATTATGTCAGAAAACTGATCCAGCCAGGACCTTTCATTAGAAATTACAATTGTTGTTATGTATAGTATTAAAAATTAGTGGTGGCCTGTTACCATTGGCAGTCGGAAACCTACCATGAAAAGGATGTCCATCGAAAGGGTGAAGGGGTTTGAAGAAAAGGAATGTAAAATGCAGTGTGAAAATAACCTCAGTGATTTTTAAAATAAATATTTTAAGCATATAGACTCATTCAGGGATAATTTAAAATACCATTCTTATTTCTTTTTTCTTTCCTTTACCATTATTGGGAGTAACTTTCTGTTTTGACATAATTTATGTGTTTTTAAAATTTTTTTTATTTTGGGGGAATCTTTGAGGGTACAGAGAACCAGGTCGCGCTGCTTACATTTGTTAGGTGAAGTCTCATAAATGCGTGCCGCCCCCAAGAGGTATAATGTCAACGTAGAGGGTGCAAGAACAGGCCTTGCTTGTGGCAAATTCCCTGAGCATTTGGGAGGGCCACGCCCTCACCTCTGCAGTAGGTCACCGAGTCGGGGGAGCCCGTCCTCCACGGCCACAGTGTCCTGCTCTTTTCCTGCGTCCTGGAAATCCCTCAGATACTTGAGGGCCCCTTAGAACTTGTGGCCAACTGAGTACGGAGGGAGGTGACGCACGGTGTCTTGTCATGTACTTAGATGTTCACGACTCTTCTCCCCCAAGTGAGTTTTCCAGGGTGTATTTCTCGGTGGTCACCCTGCCCCGTCCCTGCCTTTCCACTGATGTTTCCGGGTCCTGCTTGGTTTACCTCGCACAGTGCTCCCAGCAGGATGCCGGCATGCTGAGGGCTACCACAGCTGGGTGCCCCTGTCAGTGGCTGTGCCACCCCTGGGTCAATGACACTCTTGTGTGACGAGTCTGGCTCGTCACTCCTCTGAATAGAGTTTCCTGTGGCTTCTGGGTGCCCAGGAGATGAAGTCCAGGTCTGACATGGTGGCTTTGTCTCTCTCCCCCACTAACCTGTTTTTGGGGTTGGCAAAGGCTCTTGCTTGCCTGGGATTGGGGGGTGTCCGTCCAGCTTCATGCACCACACGAGAGGCCCTCCGAGGACAGTTCTGCCTTTCGGAGCACGGACTATATTTCCACTATACCCCAGAGTCCCGGCCCCTGTGCTGTGCTGTGGTGAGCATTTGTGAGCACTCACTGGTGGAGAGTTAGGAGTGGAAATCTGAGCTGGGGTTGTCCCGTAGTACTGTCTGGGAATGTGCGTAATTCCCACACACAGTGGCACAACACACACACACACACTCAGCTGCCTCATGAAGGGTTCAATGTTCTGACGTCCCGTCTGTTTTCTTTAAGTGAAGATCAAAGCAATAAAGAAGATAGCGCCCTGGCCCGATGGGTTGCGGATCCTGCCAACACAGCCTGGATGGAGAGTAAGTCCTGCCACCACCAACAGGGGGCGACGGTTGTTGTCCTTGTGCCCCAGATCAGATCCAAAACAAAGTGTTCCTTTACATGCAGTGTTAAGAAAAGCCAAGCATGTGAACATTTGGGGGCTGCTCTGAAGCTGCTCTCGCTTCCCATCCAAGCGCGTCCCCCTTCCCAGTTGTCTCTAGCACTTTGGAGCTGCGTCTGGCCCGTGTCCACAATATGCAGGTCCTGGGAGGTGTCTGCAGTGTCACTGGGTTGAGCCAGCCACCGTCAGGAGGGGCACGGGTCTTTTGTTCCACCTGCAGTTTCAAAGCCTGAAATACTCTTAGCTAGATTCACTTGTTTTTTATTTTTATTTTTTTTGTAGAGACAGAGTCTCACTTTGTTGCCCTTGGTAGAGTACCATAGCATCGCAGCTCACAGCAACCTCCAGCTCCTGGACTTAGGTGATTCTCTTGCCTCAGCCTCCTGAGTAGCTGGGACTATAGGCACTGCCACAATGCCCGGCTATATTTTTTGTTGCAGTTTGGCCAGGGCAGGTTTTGAACCAGCCACCCTCGATATTTGGGGCCAGTGCCCTACCTGCTGAGCCACAGGCACCGCCCACTTGTTTTTTAATTTTTAAAGGAAAAGGAAAAGATTACTTGCCTAATTATGCCTTTAACTATTGACTGGTCACTAATTTCTATGTAGTTGTTTTATATGATGGACTTACGAGGTAGAAAGAACCATCTTTCTTATCTCTTAATTATTCAGTCAGTTCTTGGAAGTTTCATTCTGCTTTTAATTATGACTTTGTCAAAGCTAAGATCTTAGTGCAACTGGATGATCCTGCCGGGGGTGGAGGGCTATTAAATTAGAATTATCATGAGATTAAATTATTGTCTTGCTGGTTGCTAGCAGTTTTCTTTCCAAAGTAGAATTTGTGTGAATTTCTCTCAGTACTCATTTGGATTGCCCAGATGACAGTTAGTTAGTATAACTATATTTAAACGTGGGCTCTCTAACCTAGCAGTGCCTCATTGCCATTGAACAGGAGTAGAAATAAGTGGCTGCAGTTAATAAATGTTATTAAGAGAAAGCATCTCTAATATCGGGCTGTGACAGCAACAATAGAGGAGATTTTGCTGGATTGCTACCTCCCTCCTTAATGTGGGGATAGTAAATGAAAAGTTGTTTTATTTAAGTCGTTTTCTGGTATTGCTTAGTAAGAGGTTACCTTTATAGTTTTCAGCAAGGGTAATATCTTATGTTGTACTTTGTAACATTAATAAGTGAACACTTTGGAAACTTTGTTTAAAGGTCCCTTATGAGATGAGTTTACATACAGAGCATGTAACTCTTACAAGTATCAGTAGGAACTCCTAGTTCATTACTATCATCCCAGGTGGTTGTCCTCGGAATTACTGTTTTGCTTGCCTGCTCCTTCCCTTTTAAAGAATTACAATTTCAGAGAACACTAATGTTCCACATATGCAATTTCAGAAACATTTTCTATACTTTTAACACCTTTTACTTGTATTTGGCTACTCTTGGCCTTCAGTAAGGAGCAGTTGGTTTCTCTCAGTGGTTTCCCATCTCACAGGGCTCCACTGAGCTCTCTGTTCATGAAATGCTCTACACTATTTTTTTTTCTTTTTAGGCCTGAATAGATCAAACCTTTTTTTTTTCTTTTGTACATCAGAATGCATTAATCTCATAAACTTAACAGTGTTTATAAAAGAGCCATATAGAAATGTGTAATTGAACACAAAATCATAAAAATTGACCTGGAAACTATAAAGTCCTTATTAGTGATATTCTACTATCCTTTAGAGCTATATCCTTCATTGCCAAAAAAAAAATTCTGCTCTAAAAATATTGCTTATGCTTGCTTAAGGTACCATTCACTACCCTTATAAACCAACTCTGGATAATTATAACATCCTGGAGACGATGGCCCTGTCTAATTAAACCTATGCTCCAGGCCAGGTACAGTGGCTCACGCCTGTCACCCCAACACTCTGGGAAGCTGAAGCAGGTGGATTGCTTGAGCTCAGGAGTTTGAGACCAGCCTGAGCAAGAGCGAGACTCCACCTCCAAAAAAGTAGCCAGGCGTTGTGATGGGCGCCTGTAGTCCCAGCTTCTTGGGGTCGAGTGGATCACTTGAGCCCCAGAGTGAGGTTGCTGTGAACTGTGACCCATTGCACTCTACCCAGGGTGACAGAGTGAAACTCTGTTTCTGGAAAACAACCAGAAACCCCAACCCCCGTGCTCTATTTTTAATGATGTGTGTTTAATGTTTTTATCCCTTTTTATTCCAGATCCTGAAGAAGCAATTTATGATGATGTTCCAAGGGAAAATTCAGACTCTGAACCAGGTTTGATTTTGTTTGGAATTGAATTTCAGGAGATTCAGCTCAGTGGCCTTTGTCTCTGGATGCAGAAAGGACTCTGTAGTGTGCACAGTCCTTAGAGGCACAGCCTACATGTCTTGTCTGTTGTGTTTTACATGGCTCGTTGGTACGTCCTGGAACATTAGCGTGTGTGCACACACGCGTGTGTTTATATTACAATTCCCCGAAGGAAGCAGGAAGGATTAAGATGTGATGGGAGCAAACTGCGTATATCTTGTAAGTGATATAAAGGAGGTAGCAGAGAATCAGGAACGGTCATATTCAAATAAAGAATTATTGAGAATTTTCAGACATACAGATTCAAAGCAGGTTTAACTCTGCATCAGCCCAGACCTAGGCAAGTACAGTTGAAGGTGCAGAGCACCAGGCCCACAGGAAACCTTTCACAGCAGCAAGGGACAAATGTGATCACCGCAAAGAGCCGTGGTCAGGAGGGGGCCTGGGGACGGAGTGCTCTGTGCTGAGGACAGCACTGCGGCAGCCTGGGCTTCTGCACGTGGCCAGCCTTCAGTCTTTAGAGAGAGAAAGAGGCAGCAGACAGGGGGCTGGGGAGATTTGCTCTCACAGACCCTGAGGAAGTGCTTTCCTTGTACGTCCAGGGAGAGATGCTGAGCCTGGCAGGATGTGGGGCAGTGGAACAGCTGGAGAGCGGAGTGACCGATGTGGGTGGATATCCCCAGGTGTAGGTTCAGGTGGCGCTGAGGGCAGGACTCATTCCCGGAAGGGCTGCGGCTCCAGGCGCTGGCCCCTGAGCAGGCCAGCTGCTCATCTCATCTGTGTTTGAGGAGGAGGGTAGAGATACTGATTTTTTTTTCCTATGGTTAGTCAAGCTACATTTTATGGGTAACTGCTAAGAGAACAGAAATAGATTATTTAACTTTCAAGCCAGTAAAGCAAAACCCAATCTAGTAGCAAGCAAGAAAACATAAAATAAAACATTTTTCAAATTGTAAGAGAAAAGATTGCCCAAGTCCAAATACATTGGTGCTTGTAGTAAATATGAATTGGATCTAGTTGTCAGTAAAAGAAACTGCCAGACTGGATAAAACAGCAAAGTCATAAACTCTTATGAGAGATACACAAGGGTATGGGAAATTTGTAAGTAAGTGGATATAAAAAGAAATACAATGACAATTCTAATCAAAATTTTGCCACTATAACTATAATAATATATTCAGCATTAAGCCATAAAGCAAAGGATAATTCACAAGGAAGGCATATAACAGTTCTAAATGTATATGGACCTAACAGAAAAGCCTTAAGATATATGTTTAAAAAATGCCAAAGATGTAATTGGGAAAATATAAATACTCGATTAGAGTGGGAGATTTTAAGAATGCTGTTTCTGGCATTGGTGGACTTGGGATTAGTAAACTACAGAAAATTAGAACAACATAATAGTATGATTGGCTGAAAGGTCATGTGTAGATCCTTGAAGCAAAAAATTCCAGAATATGCATTTTTTTCAACATGTGGACTATTTTGAAAAATTAATTATAACGTTTGCCTCAAGCAAATATTGACAAATGCCAAAGAATTGATATTCAGACCTCATTTCTAATAACAATCGAATAAAATCAGTAAAAACCAAAAATATTTTGAAATTTAAAGTCACCCTAGTATATAACTCGTGGTCAAAGACGAAAACAGAGTGGAAATAAGAAAATGTTCTGACTTGAACAGTAATGAAAATTGTACAGGATAGATTTGAAATAATGACGGTAGACGTAATGGCATATGTTAAAAAAGATTGAAAAACAGTGAACTTGGCATCCGACTTAGTTATGTAAAAGAACAGTGGAGTAAATTCAAAGGGAGTGGAAGAAAGGAAATGATAAAACAAAACCAAGAAACAATCTGTGGTTCCTTAGAAGAATACAGAAATAGACAAGCCGCTGGTAATATTAGAAAGAGACGGAGGAAGGGAGAAAGGAAGAAAAGGATTGATCCAAGAGGGTGTGACTGCCGCAGGAATTTGCAAAAGCCTTAAGAGGCTTCTATAAATAACTTTACATCAATGAACTCAAAACATTGAGATGAAATTTAGTATTTCCTTGAAAAATTAATTGCACCCCAAATAGAGAACTATAATAAATCTCTAATGACCCAAGATATGGAATCAGCGGCTGAAATAATGTGCACAAGACTTGGGCCTGGACGGATTTGTGCCTGGGCTTTACCAAGGAACAGGGAACAGACACGTCCTCTGCTACGCCCTGTCCCAGTGGAGATACAGAGGAGAGAGGGCTCTCCAACTCACTCCGTGATGTGAGCATAAACTTGCAAACCCCTCACTCAAAGGGACGATGCTGAAATAGGGCTCTACCTGAGTGTCAGGTAGTCAAGGCCAGCAGTGTCTCAACACAAAGCAAAAGCCCTATGCTCATAGGTAGTTATTTAAATATACACTGCAGGCTCGGCGCCTGTGGCTCAACGGGCTAAGGCGCCAGCCACGTACACCTGTGCTGGCAGGTTCGAATCCAGCCCGGGCCCGCCAAACAACAATGATGGCTGCAACCAAAAAATGGCCGGGCATTGTGGCGGGCACCTGTAGTCCCAGCTACTTGGGAGGCAGAGGCAGGAGACTCACTTGAGCCCAGGAATTGGAAGTTGCTGTGAGCTGTGATGTCACAGCACTCTATCCAGGGTGACAGCTTGAGGCTCTGTCTCAAAAAAAGAAAGAAAGAAAGAAAAAATAAATATACACTGCAAATAAAGAGAGGACTAAAGGCTAGCTGATGTAAAAACAAGTCTGAAATGTACTGGGTCATTCATCCTGCCGGACAGGCCTTCCCTCACGGAAGATGTGACTTGGAGTCTCAGAAACCAGCGTGCTGAGAAAGTCCACAGCTAGGCTGCCTGCCACAGTGACAGGGCCCTGCCTGGGCCAGCGTCCCCTTGCACAGGCACAGCCAAGGGCCTCTGAACCTCCAGCTGAAGGAATACCGTCCCCTTTCCCACCTCACGACAAGGAAAATACGCTCAAGGACCCCACAAATGTTCCCAGGACTTTTGTGGCCACAGAGCCAAACATCTTCATATGTGCCTTCTCTGAGGTTCCCTGACGGTCCTCTGTGGTCGGCCACTACACGTTCTTGGCTGGGGACGCAGAGTGCCTGATCCTCACAACGGCCCACTGATCCGAAGGGTCTCACTGGCACAGTCTTGAACACCTCGTCCTCCCTGGCTAACGTGCCGTTGGTCTCTACGTCTGTCCAGGCTGCTGTGACAGGATCCCACACGCAGCACACACACACTTCTCACAGCTGTGGAGGCTGAGGTCTGAGGTCAAGGCCCTGGCAGACCCTGGTTCATGGTGACCTTTTTCTTGCCGCGTCCTCCTAGGGTGGCGGGAGGTGTGAACCAGCTCTTGAGACCTCTCATGAGGGCCTGGTCCATGCACGAGACTCTTCCCTCCAGACCAGTCACCTCTTCACTCTGTCCCTGTGGGGGAGAGAGTTTCAGCACGTGACCCCCAGGCACACATGTTCAGTCCACGGCCGTGTGAGCTGCGGCCCAGAGTAAGGGCATCTCCCGGAGCCTGTGGGCGGGGTGCTCCTCCATGGCCTTGTCCTGAGTGAGAGCTGGGAGGGCCGGCGGCCCCGTAGGTGGGGACCAACAGTGAGTAGTTAGATAGCCTGGACGTGAACATGTGTGTGGGCCGCACACGCGCACCGCATCCGTTCACAACCAGCACTGAGCACAAAAATCGAGAGGAAGGCGGTGGCTGCTGCTGGGTATCCCCTTTGGAGCTGCACCCCAGGGGCAGACCTGCGCTCGCTGACCTGCGGCTATAGCTCCGTGTGCGTAAAATTTTATTTCCGCCTTTAAATGGGAAAGCATTACAAACAATTAGGGCGAAACATTGGGATTTTAGGCCAGGTACATAAACATGTCTGTTGTTTGTGCTTTTTGGTGTGTTCAGGATGTTTCATGAGTGGTGTATTTTGCATGAAGTAGACACACTAGGTCTCGGAGGCTCCTTCTAGTTGGAGTGGCCCCCACACGACAGGCCAGGCCCCTTCCGCTGAGCTGAGCTGCTGAGGTGGCTGCGTGCCCAACTGGTGGCCTGTGCTGCAAACTGAGGGATGCCACTGCCACATCTAGAAAGTGAGCTCATTTTCACACATTCCATGGTTTTGCCGGGAGGACATTGACTCTTCAGAGCTTTTAATCAGGAAAGTGAAGGGTCTGTTTTGTTTTCAGCAGAGAAATGCCAGAAGACTGATTTAATTTTAAAATCTAGGGATTTTTATGGTTACAAAGTCACATCTAATTTCTCCTTCCCAATAAGAGCAAAAGTTTGTTTTTGAGTATCATTGTATATACTAAGCTCATTCTTTGTCCCAAAGAATGTATTTATTAGTGCTTAATTACTTGGCATTTTTAAGCCCAGGTTTTATTTCAGTGAATAATTGTGGATGCATAAGAAATAAATTTAATATTTTTAAGGCATGAAGTGCTGTCTTCCACATAACTTGTGTTATCCATAAATGATCATTTAAAAAAGAAGTTATTCCGGCTCGGCGTCTGTGGCTCAACGGGCTAAGGCACCAGCCACGTATACTTGAGCTGGCAGGTTTGAATCCAGCCTGGGCCCGCCAAACAACAATGACGGCTGCAACCAAAAAACAAACAAAAAAATGGCCGGGCATTGTGGTGGGCACCTGTAATCCCAGCTACTTGGGAGGTGGAGGCAAGAGACTCGTTTGAGCCCAGGAATTGGAGGTTGCTGTGAGCTGTGAGCTGTGATGCCTCAGCACTCTATCCAGGGTGACAGCTTGAGACTCTGTCTCAAAAAAAAAAAGAAAAAAGAAAATCCATGCGTATTTCCTGGCTCCACTGTGCATTTTCCTGTCGGTCAGGGTGTACCACAGATGCTTCTCTTGCATTTGAGACCCTTGTACCTGATTGAAGGAGGCAGCAGACTGTGGGGCTGGGTCTCTGTTGTCATGGCAGGGCTGGGTTGCCTGCAAGGCAGAGCAGCTCAAGTTACTCAGTTTTGCAGAATGTGGATTACGTGTGAGCACCTGGCCCTCGGCACTTTTAAAATACAGATCCCTTGTCGTCGTATTTGAAGGCATAAATGTGATTTGTTCTTTGCTAATTCTGAAATTACTGGTGTGATGAAGTCACTTAAATACTGTAGTAGATCATTTGTAAGTTTTATTAGATCGCTTTCAGCACAAAAGAAAAGCTTACAATTGTGTAAAGTGAGCTTTACATGTGCTGTCCTTGAGTCTCTGTGTAAAGTCCGCGCATCTGTCTCCACAGCCTTCCGTCATCGATTGTCCTGTCTCTACCTACCTGTCATCTATCTATCTAGTTGTTTATAATTCATGCATTTACATAAAGAAAGATTTTGCTTTGTGGAGAGTTCTCTCTGGCCGACAAATGATTAGGACAATTGCAGTGCAGTCTTATGGCCAGTGGTCCTTAGGCTGCAAAATCACCTGCAGGGATTTCCTCGGCTCCTGTAGGTCACCACCTTGGGGGCTGCCTTTCAAGGGCACAGGTGGGCACCATGCCGCCCTTCCAGATTATTCTGCGATGTCCTAACTCCCCCATCTAGGCGATTTGGTAAAACAGCAAACAAGAACAAAACAGTAGTGAATTCTAAATCTTTATTTTAACTTCGTTTTGGAATTTGTGCATCCAGATGAAATGATTTATGATGATGTCGAGAACGGAGAAGGTGGCAACAGCTCTCTGGAATATGGGTGGAGTTCAAGTGAATTCGAAAGTTACGAAGAGCAGAGTGACTCCGAGTGCAGAAATGGGGTTCCCAGGTCTTTCCTGCGCAGCAGCCACAAAAAGCAAGTACGTGTCCAGTCTGCATGCGACAGTGTGTTAGCACGTGGGCAGGGCCGTGAGACACGGTTGCAATTCACATTTCAATTCAATAGCTGCTAAGAAGCTGTCGTGTGACTTGGGGAAGGCATAAGATGTTGGCAAAGGAGAAGGAGTCTGTCATTTCATTCAGGGAGTGTAACTGTGGAAGGATTTGGGGGATTAAACTTTTATGAACTAGGTCACTTACAAGGTCTTAGGCAAGCTCGCCACGTGAAGACTTTAAGAAAGTGAACAGTTGTTCTCTGAGTTGTTTGTGATGTGTGTTTTGCACTTTGTGCGTCGTGCTGGGCACACTGAACAAGGACAGAGACTTCACACTGCCGCTCTGTGCGTGTCACTGTGAGCAGAAAGATGCAAACGGGGGCGCTAAAAACTGATGGTAAAGGACAAAAGTGTCTAAGCTGCTCCAGCACCATCTCTTCTTAAAAGGAACTTTATCTTTTTCTTTGTGGAAAAGTCTTTAGGTTGAGTCCAGGGAGAAATTTCGGAGTGAAATCTAGAGTTGGGGGCTTGTCCAGGGGAATCACCAGTTGTGGTTTCCAGGTTCTGTTGGTGCCTGGCCGTGCTGTACGGCCTTTGTGTTTTGTTGGAGTTTTCTCTGGCTGTTTGTAAAGTGTCAGTTTGTGTTGATTCACAGTGACGTCAGTGGGGGGTCCAGATGCAGGCCACGCACAGTCCACGTCCAGGGCTGGTCAGACACAGGCTGACCTGAGGCGTCGCCACGGCGCCATCGGTGATGCCCAGTTTTACCCTCCTTGGCCCCAAACAGCCCCTGATAACCAGACTAC
This sequence comes from Arctocebus calabarensis, assembly GCA_963573935.1. NCBI lineage: Eukaryota > Metazoa > Chordata > Mammalia > Primates > Lorisidae > Arctocebus > Arctocebus calabarensis. Next base: position 49,004 of record CAUYON010053019.1, read on the forward strand.
AGCCCTAGAGAGAGCTGCCCCATCCCTGTGGTCTACAAGTTACTATGGGCAGCTGAGATTCTCCACATTCTGTGAGCTTATTTTCACAAAACTCAGGGAGAATCCTCCAGTTTGCAGGGTCAGCTTGCTTTTACCCAGTGTCATTAATAAGCTTTGTTCAGGAAGTGTCACCAGAATTATTAGAACTGAGATTTAAACAACAAAGGAAGCTGTGATTGTAGCTTTTTGTGGCTTAAGATGGCATTTATCATATACAGCCAAGTCGGAAACCTGTGATTAAATGGGATTTATAGACTGTTGGACTCAGCTTTTGGCAGGTGGGGCATTCAGTCTGTGCCTGGGACACTCTTGAATTTTGCCTTCATGGTGTACCACGGACAGATGGGGCCGGGTCAGGTGTGGACCCCTGGTGAGCCCACCAGCACTGTCAGGAAAGTGCTCCCTCCCCGCCCTCAGCCTGGACCCGAGCCCCCAGACCAGGCACCTGAAGTGCTTAGGGACGGCCGCGGGTCAGCAGCTTTTCCCTGCCAAGACAAGACACAAGGGAAAGCACGAACTTGGTTTGTAAATGTAGAACCGCAGCTGCCTCCCGCATCCCCGCCCTGGAATGGGGGTAGGATGAGGGGCAGGCACAGACAGGGAGCCACGCGTGCGAGGCCAGGCCTGTTCACGGTGACAGTGCCACAAGGACAACCAGGCTTTCCCGTGTAAACAATCGCATTTTAAAAACTACCAAAATAAAGCTATAAGAGACATCTCAAAAACAGTCCTAAATTTTATCAGAAGCCGCCCGTGGGGCCCAGCTGCACGTACTTGGGGTTCTGTGGCCACAAGGGTCCTCCTGTCCCCGTCAGTTTGGAGACTGCTAGGACTCCATGCCGGCCATATCCAAACTTTTGTCACCCCTCCGCACACTTTTGCATACAAGTATCTTTTGCTGGGGTGCTGACATAAGAATAGTTTTTTATGCATTCTATATATTTGATAATAATTCCATCAAAATATAAATGAAAAATTGTACATAAATTTTTTCATGCATTTATCTATTCATATTGGGCATGGAAAAGTCTCCAGTCTGGCTCATCAGAAATAACATCTATCTTTTGATGACATGTTTATCTCCCAAGCATCAGCTGGGCTGGTCACTGGGGCTCTCACGCAACATATGTGGTCCTGGGACCCCTGTCCCCAGAGAAGCTTGCGTGCAAATGCCCCGAGCTGCCGCTGCCGAGGTCCTTTCAATGTAAGATTATCTCAAAGTTCCAGAAAGAGCCTTTTGTGAAAAGATTGTGTCTCTCTATGCTGTAGCTGTCCCATGACCTAAGCCGTCTAAAGGAGCACTATGAGAGAAAGATGAGGGGCTTGGTGGCCAGCACAGTGGGCGCCGTGGAGGTGCAGCAGCTGAGGCAGAAGCACGAGTTGAAGGTAGAGTGGCTGACCCTGTGCGCCGCGGGGACGGCCTGGCCTTCGAAGCCGGCTGTGCTCTAAAAAGGGAGATAAACCATGGCGGCTCTGCTGCCCGTGGTTCTCAAAGTGTGGTCCAGGGGCTCCTGCCGTCACCGGGTCAGGTGACACGGAGGCTGTGTTCACCTCTTCTCTCCCATCCTCTCACATGGGAGCTGGGCCCACAGAGGCCCCCAGGTGCAGGGCCTCACAGCTGATGGGGCGCAGAGTCCAGCTGTGCCCACAGGATAATAATATGACTTATTTGTTTTTAAAATGAGGAGCTATAAAAATGTTAAATTTGTTTCTCAATTTTAACTTCTACAGTAAATATGGATAAATAAAACCCTGATAAACGAAAGCTATTTGGGGTTCTCAATAATTTTTAAGAGCGTAAAGGGCTCCTGGGACCCAAAAGGTTGAGAGCTGCTGGATTGGAACGTCCTGGTGGTCACCTGTTGGAAGTGTTTTAAAAGGGCACTGTCAAGTACTTTTTTACTTCAATTTGATCTTTCGTCCTTTTGATATTTTGTGATTTATTCATACGCGTTGAATGACATTCCCCTGGAAATAGAAGTCAGTCTATGTCTGCTGGGATGGCCACCAGCTTGTTTGCTGCACAAAGCCTGGGGTCAGGCTCTCAGAGGTGACACCTTAGAATCGTGGCACCCCTCCTGCATCGCTGGTTTCCTTGCGGGACCCCCGGCAGCAGGACCATGGGGTGGCAGGCAGCCTGGGTCTCTTTCAAGGGATGAGGGCCCCTTGGAGCTGGAGAGGAGTGGAGGGGGCCAGCCTGGGGGCAGTGGACGGGACTGTTTAGAAACACATAGATGTGGGCAGCAGTGAGAGCCACGAAAGGCACGTGGCCTGGTCCAGTGGACTCCCATCATTTAGGGACAGGAGACCTGGCTGAGACGTGACTCTGGGAAGCCATTGACTTTCTAAACCCAGGGTCTTTGGCTGCTTTGCAGGGGGCGGGAGCTTGGGAGTGTGGTGGGAACCTGACTGGGGACGGGTCTGGGATGGGAAGAAGCAGGTGTCAGGAAGGAACTAGCTGGAGGCGCCTTGCCGTGAAGCCACAGGACACTGGGGCAGGGCAAGCAGGGCAAGGCCACCAGGTGGTGGCCAGAAGACGGGACGGGGGAGAGGCTCCAGGACAGGGCTGCAGGGCGCCGTCCTTGGTTGGGAGCCCAGTGCTTTGACATTTTAACATCTCTGTAAGGGAAGGTTGTGCAAGTGATGGGCAGTGGAGCCTGGTGCTAGCTCCGGCAGGCTGGCCGGCAGGCATGGGCGTGTTTCTGTCATGTCGAGTGGGGCTGGGGTCGTCCCTAGGAGGATAGAGTGGAGGGTAGGCCGGAGCTTTTCAACCTTTTTTATCTCACAGCACACTTGAACCCATATTTAAACCTCCGCGGCATACTTATGTTGATCAAAAAAAAAAAAGAAAAAAGTAAAAGAAAGAATTTACTTACTGTGTTTTGAGCTTCTTTTGAAAATCATTAGTGATCTTTAAAAATTTTCATGGCACACTAAGGTCCTCTCACGGCACACCAGTTGAAAATCACTACTCTAAGCATTTGGAAATCAAGCATTTGCAGATGTGGTCAGGGGCTGGGCCTGCTGTCAGCAGGGCACCCACGGCCAGCGCAGAGGGCAGAGGGCAGAGGGCTGGCAGGCCGCTGTGGGGAACTCAAGCAGACGCCCTCTGAGGAGTTGGTATGAAAGGATGTTGGTTTTCTGTTAGCAGCTCATCTGGGTTTTCTTTGAAAGAAAATTCATGCGGTGTGCCACAACCAGCACCTCAGATGTTAGGGTTTTAAAGAATAAGACGTGAAAGGCCATAGCCAGGCACGGTGGTGACTGCCTGTTTTCCCGCCACTGGGGAGGCTGAGGTGGGATGATTGCTTGAGCCCAGGAGTTCAGGTGCAGCCTGGGCAACACAGAGTGACCCTGTCTCTAAAAAGAAAAAATATGTATTAGAAACAAAATGCCCACATGTGCATCAGAAGCTCCCAAGCGTTATGACACATGTGAGGGTTAAGCTAAGGATCCAGAGCTCCAGCTCACGTGCAGTGGTCCGTCCAGCCCTGAGGCCTTGCAAGGGAGTGGCCGTTCCCCCAGGGGCTCATCCGTCACTATGTATCAGTCTCCAGACTGGACTTGCTGGGTCCACATGACCCCAGCATGAAGGGGCCCGTGAGCAGCCGGCTGAAGCTCCACTGGGACACAACCATGAGGGTCCTGGAGGGAAATCTTAAAAGGCTAAATTGGAACTGTGAGAGTCTGTAGTTAGTTGTTTTGCCACTTAATTTTGAGCAAGTCGTTTGACACCTGTACCCTTTAGTACATCCATTTGTGAACTCTATAGAGCTCTCTCTGTTTGTTAAGTGATTTTAATAAGAATGAAGGCTGACTTTTAAACATAGCAGGAAATGTTTTTTAGACATGTCAAGGAAGGGCTCTATTTTTAATGTTTGTTGTTTCCTTTTTCAATAAACAAAACCAAACAAAGATAGCTTCAAACCATATAGAGACTCACACCCCTAATAACTAAGAAAATTCCCAAACTGAAAAGGCAATTGCAGGTTGTATTTCAAGCCCTAACTACTTGACAGTATTCTTTTAAAATAAATTAATTAAGAGTAGCATTTTATTGAATTGCACCACTTCTCATGTGCTTCCTTTCTTTTTGCTTAACAGATGCAAAAGCTCATGAAGGCTGCAAAGGCAGGAACCAAGGACGGGCTCGAAAAAACCAAAGCAGCAGTAAAGAGGGGCCGCTCGTTCATCAGGACCAAGTCTCTCATTTCTCAAGGTCCGTGACCGTGAGCCTGCGCTCAGGAATGATCCCGGCTCTGTGGGTCCCGTCCAGCTGCAAATCAAGAGCTGTGCTGGTAAAGGGCCGTGCCCCGTGGGCAGCGGGAGTGCACGCTGTCTCAGGCAGCAGCCTCGGTTCTCTGGTTGCTGTCCCGACAGCAGAGCATGATCTGCGCCCCCCAGCCCCTTGGTCTCGCCCCTACCCCTTCCCTAAATCTGCTCAGGTGTCTGGGACCTCAGACATGTGGATTCTTATCACAGTGTCCCTCCTTATCAAACCAAATGGCAGATTCTGTATTTATGGTACACGGATGCTCTGAGGTGTGTTTGCTGTCCTGTAAGGACTAAGGTTGTACGCCAGGAAGGTGGCTTTCCTAACATGGACTTGAGGAACCTTCTCCCTGGTCCGAGAAGATTTGGGGTGATACTAGGATTTTTAAGTCTTTACGGAAACCCTCATCAGGGCAGCAGCAGCCTGAGCGGTGTGTTTGTGAAAACGAGACTCCGTGTGCTGACAGCGGGGCAGGCAGGGGTCATTCTGCGTCTCAGAAGATCCCTCACAACTTCTGTGCTGATAAATTGAAATCTAGGTTAGTGGAAGGTAGTTGAGAGTCTTTCATTCTAAAGTGCTCGCTGTGACTCCTGTTTCTTTCCCATTCCTCCGAGCTCTCCCGGTCTCCCACCCTGCACTAGTTTGTGGCTAGTGTCGCTACGGCCTGTCCTTAGAAGGGCTTTACCATCTCGCATTTCCTCGTGGAGTGGTCTAGGAGTGCTGCCAGTGCGTGTGGGCAGAGTTTAGGCCTTCTTTTCCTGTCCGCCTAGTGAAGTCCTCAGTATTTCAGACAAGACGGAAGAAGGGAAGTCGGGATTCCCAAGGGGTTTGTTTGCGGGTTATTTATTTATTATGTGTGTGCATTCTGATAAAATGTGCAATGAAGTTTGTGCCCTTATAGAGGGGCTGCCATGTGTTGGGGACACCAAGTGACAACAGCCTTTGTGCAGGTGGCTCGTATGCAGCCCCCTGAAAGCAAGGCAGGGAGGTGGGGAGTGTGGGATTTGGGGCTGCATTCTGGGCCTTGTAGCATGTGGACTGCCCACCGACAGCACCCCCACCTGGGCCCGGGTTCTGGGAGCTGGATATAAATGCCCACTGGGGGCTCCACCCGCGGCACAGAGCAGGGGCTGCCGACCCACACGGTCCTGAGCAGGCGCCATGGGGAGCTAGTCTGAGCAGCCCTCGTCCAGGCTGTGAGGGGAGGTCAGGACTGGCCTCTGGTTGAGGGGAGGTGGTTGCAGGAGATTGGCTGGAGAGGTGTGGACAGAGCCAAGGGACAGGCTGGGACTGATTGGTGGTCTTTGTCCTGGAGGTACGTGAGAATCAGATGGGGAGCTCTTTAGAAATGCCGTGTGCCCAGTGCCGCCAGCCCCTGGCTTCAGTCTCTGAGAGAGGCGCCTGGGTAGTGGTGCTTTTTCTAAGCCTTACAGATGATTTTTGAGCGTGGCCAGTGTTGTGGGTCATTGAATAAGAAAAACTCAGGTTTCTGTGACCTAAAAGGTCACGTGCTTTGTGTATATTCCCTCCATTTTGTGGATTCTTTAATGTAGTTAGCTGTATCCAAATTTTAAAAAACTAGTTTAGTTTAAACAGTTTGATTTTTTTGAAAGCTGTGCTTTTTCAGACTTATACAGAGAGAGAAGCTGATAGAAAGTCTAGAAATGTACCAAGTCTCACCTGAGCCTTTGTTCTTAGTCATTCTTAGCTGCTATTTTTTTGTTTCTGATAGTGATACTTTATAGATTAAGAAATTAAAATGTTTAGTTTCTAAAGTACTCTAAAATTTTAAAATCCTAAAATATTGCCACTTTACCATGTAGCTCTTCAAACAGCACTTCTGCATTTTGAAGTTAAACTTCAAATATTGAAAATGTCAAACATTGACAAATACTGTATTACCCTTATGGGAAGGATATTTTATTTGGTTAATAAAAATTAAATTTTTATTACAATTAAAGTAGATGGAAAAGTAAGCATGAAAAATGGAAATGTCTACACCAAACACTGACTTGACAGCTTATTTTACTGTGCTAATTTTGTAGTGACTATATTATTTCAATGTAAAACTCATGCATTCTGGCCTTTTTTAAGATCATAGAGCTTGTCCTGAGGAAGAGCAGAATCTATTCATCGATGTTGACTGCAAGCACCCAGAAGCTGTCTTGACGCCAATGCCTGAGGGTTTATCTCAGCAGCAGGTGGGCTGGGCGGGGCTGGTCCTCAGTGGGGTTCAGTGTGCTATATGGTTGGACGTCTTCGGTTCCCATTTCCTTATCTTGGGGTGAAGGGAAGAGACAACTCGAGCAACAAGACCAAAATCAGAGTTGTAGGGCTTTGAGGGCACGGTCGATGCTTTTGGATTGGACTTGAGTTTTTCTGCCTGTGGTAGCATGGTGCAAATATGGAGACTGAGCTGGGTGGAGAGAGACACACCTGGACGTGTAGATGCAGGTAGGTACGGGAGAGAGACAGGGAGAGACAGGGAGGCACACAGGTAGATCCATACAGAGCACAGTCCGAGTAAAGAAAAACAACATAGAAATGCTCGGTAGCAAGGTCAAAGTTTAAACAAAGATGGAACAGGCTCCCTAAGAGCTGCTGAAAACTGGTCAGGTCGCAACAGGGAACTCACATTTTATTTGAACGGAGGAGAGCTGGGGGAGTCGGGGCTCGTGAGAATGGAGCGGGGTGCTGAGGTGTTGCGTGTGTTCCCAGCGGTGCACTGAGGCAGGGTGGGGCGTAGATAGAGCTGGGGGACAGGTGCCCAGGACCTGCCCTCGACGTGATCTGGGCAGGCTCCATGCAGGGTCCTAGACAGGCTGTCGCACACGTCATCCCCACATCCCTGGGTAAGCCCAGGCTCAGGGGAGGCCAGGGAGCTGAACAACGGCCTCAGTTGTTGAAAACAAGTCCTGTTCCTGAATTCAGTTCCCCTGATGACAACTCGGTTGTTGACGCCTCTGTGTAGTCCCCTCCTAGGAAGCTGCTGGACCAAGGGGGATACTGACAGATTGATCCAGGAACAAAGAATCTGGCACTTTCTGCCCGTCCTCACTGTCAGGCTCACATACCTTGAGTTATAAGAAGGGAGTAGATTCCTGACACCTTGTTGTCACCCCGATGCTGCGTCAGTTCAGGGGAGTCATCTACCTGGTCCCTTTACCACAGGGCACTCACCTCACCTGGGTCACAGGGCTGGTTACTGATGGCACAGGAGGGGACAGGGGCAAAGACCTGGTCTCTGAGAACCTGGGAAGTAGTGAAGTGTGAGAGGACAAAAGTCTAAATGAGTTAAAAGCACGGAAGAAATGTTGTCTGGGGTGTCAGAAGGGCACCTTGAGAAAGGAGGTGCCACAAGACTTGGATCCAGAGGGCGGGGTGGGGACCTAGACATGAGGAGTCAGGAAGCCAGATGCACACACCACCCAGCATAAGAGAGCAGCCGGAGTTAAAGACACACAGGCAAAAAAAGGGATAGGGCTGTGGAGGTCGATAAAGAGACAGAGGATAGGGGTGTGGTCTGTGAGGACACAGTAGGGGTGAGGGTCTGTGAGGAGACTGTGAATAGGGGTGAGGGTCTGTGAGGAGACTGAGTAGGGGTGAGGGTCTATGAGGAGACAGTGAGTAGGGGTGAGGGTCTGTGAGGAGACATTGGGTAGGTGTGAGGGTCTGTGAGGAGACAGTGAGTAGGGGTGTGGGTCTGTGAGGAAACAGTGAGTAGAAGTGAGGGTCTGTGAGGAGACTGAGTAGGGGTGAGGCTCTGCGAGGAGACAGTGAATAGGGGTGAGTGTCTGTGAGGAGACTGAGTAGGGGTGAGGGTCTGTGAGGAGACAGTGAATAGGGGTGAGGGTCTGTGAGGAGACTGTGAGTAGGGGTGAGGGTTTGTGAGGAGACTGAGTAGGGGTGAGGGTCT
>CAUYON010053020.1:0-50083 GCA_963573935.1 Arctocebus calabarensis
GTACAGATCTCTGGTTCTCATGAAGGTTCACATCTAGGAGCTGGCTAGTGGCTTCTTGAATGTCAGACATGATGGCAGTGTTTCCAAGATCCCTAATACAATCCCGGCCACCAGCGCAGACCCTTCCAGCTCCCGCACCGCAGGCCTCGCACAAACTGATCACGCCGCCGGAAGCCCGGGGGGGGGTGTTGTGAGACAGAGTCTCTCCCACCCAGGCTGGAGAGCAGGGTGTCATCATAGATCACTGTAACTTCAAACTCCTAGGCTTAAGCCATCCTTCTGCTTCAGCCTACCAAGTAGCTGGAACTATAGGCACTTGTCTAATATTTCTCTTTTTCCTAGAGATTGGGACTCACTGTTGCTTATACTGGCCTCTAACTCCTGGCCTCAAGCAATCCTCCTGCCTCAGCCTCCTGATGTGTGTAAGTTTAATTTTTAAAGTTTTATTAGCTATTCAAGAACTTGATAAAAGTTTTATTTCATTAAAATTTGAAGTAGTTAAAAGGAAATCAAGTATATCATAATCATACAATTTGAAACATCTTAACAAACAGGCCAGTTTGGTGGTTCACACCTATAATCCTAGCAGTCTGAGAGGTCAGAGAAGGAGGATTGCTGCACTCAGGAGTTCAAGACCATCCTGAGCAAGCATGAGATCCTGTCTCTACTAAAATAGGAAAATTAGCTGGACATTGTGTTAGGCACCTATGGTCCCAGTTACTCAGGAGGCTAAGTTAGGAGGATTGACTTGAGGCCAGGAATTTGAGGTTGCTGTGAGTTAAGCTGATGCCACAGCAATCTAGCCTGGGTAACAAAGTGAGACTCTGTCTCAAAAAAATAATTTTTTTTCTTTTTTGATACAGAGTCTCACTATGTCACCCTTGATAGAGTACTGTGGTGTCACAGCTCACAGCAACCTCAAACTCTTGGGCTTAAGCGATTCTCTTCCTTAGCCTTCCAAGTAGCTGGGACTATAGGCGCCCACCACAAGACCCAGCTATTTTTTGTTGCAGTTGTCATTGGGCCAGGCTCGAACCCACCAGCCTTGGTGTATGTGGCTGGTGCTGTAACCACTGTACTATGGGCACCAAGCCAAAAATAAAACAAAGAAATTTAAAAATAAAAAGATCAAGCCGGGCCTGGTGCCTCACAGCTGTAATCTTAGCCCTCTGGGAGGCCAAGGTAGGAGAATCCCTTGAGCTCAGAAGTTTGAGATCAGCCTGAGCAAGAGTGAGACCCTGTCTCTAAAAAAATAGCCAGGCATTGTAGTGGGTGCCGATAGTCCCAGCTACCAGGGAGCGTGAGGCAAGAGAATCGCTTTGAGCCCAAGAGTTTGAGGTTGCTGTGAGCTGTGACACCACTGTGCTCTACTGAGGGCAACACAGTGAGACTGTTTCAAAATAAAGAAAGAAAGTAAAAATGAAAAAAAAAAAAAGGACTATGTAAGAAAATATAAAGTGTAAAAGCCTCTTTAAAAGTGATGGCTAAAATGTGTTAAATCACCAAATAGAATAATATATGAGAATTAAATTTAAATGCTTAAGATTTAATTAATTGCATATTAATTTTTACAATTGAAGAATAGCCCTAACAGATCAATAAGAACCCTGATTAATGAGACAATACTGGGATACCATCACTGAAGACCAATTGCCCAGAAACCCCTGTTCATAACTCAAGGGAGAGACCCCCTCACCCTGGCGAGGCCCCTAACTCACCTGAAAAGCTTGTTTAAGAGACCAATGTCTGCCCCCACTCCAACCTGAATCAGGGATCTGGGGTACATCCTAACAACTGTGGGTTTCTTCTTCCTCCAGCACCAAGCTTGAGAAGACTCTGGTGCCTTGAAATATGTTAAATATTAATTTCTTTCATCACCATGCTTTTAGCCAGTAACTTAAGACGCCTTTTTATGTAAAGCGTCTAGTATCTGAATATAGTTGTCCTTGGTATCTGGTGGATTGCTTCCAGGTCCCCTCCCTACATCCCTAATCTCACGCCCCCAAATGTCATGATAGCAAAGTTCACAGATGCCTAAGTCCCTTATAGAAACAGATGTAGTATTTGCATATAACACACACCCTCCTGCACATTTTAAATCGTTTCTAGCTTGCTCCTAATACCTGGTACAAGGCCTACACTTCATTCCATTCTCATAACCTGGGGCAAATTCAACCTTTGCTTTTTAGACATTTGTGGAATTATTTTCCCAGATATTTTGGATCCATGGTTGGTTGAATCCGCAGGCATGGAACTCACAGATACAGCGGGCTGACTGTACATAGTAATAATAACTCCAGGCACAGTGGACTCACAGATGTCTCCATGGTAACAGTTCTCTCTGGTCTCCATGGTGAGGCTTATCAGGACCCTCAAATTTATTTAAAATTCCAAATTACTTGCTGTTGATAGACACACAGCAAGAGTTATGTTTTTAAAATAACTCGGTAGTATTATTTCAGTAAAGGACTAGAAAGGGAAAAAAGAAATAGGAAGAAAAGTCATAGTAATAAATCAGCACTCCTCATGAAAGCTCATTTTATGCGACTGTGAGTTAGAATATCAAAACCCAATGATGCAAAACCAAATTAAATAGCCTCATAATTTCTTTCTCTGACATCCATTTGTCAGAATTCATCTTTGTATTATTTAACACAGAAAATGAATCACTGTTCAACTAGGCATCACTTTTATGAATTAAAAATGGACACATCTTCTGAATATCCTCTATTCAGGAAACATTTATCTTTACACAGTAGGCAGCTCACAGAAATGTCTGATCGTGGGAGAATCAACTGACAAAATGTTGCTGAATCAAACTGCCGCTCCCTAATAGGGAGAACACCTCCCACTTAAATACAGATTTAAAAAGAAGAATTGTAACACTAATTATCCCTTCAAAACTGTCACAAAGCAGGCGTACCATTTCCCCCCCTTTTGCTAAGATTTGAGAAGAATGAGGGTCAGGGGAGAGTTTGCGTGCCATCGTTTCCTGGGCTGACAGGCTGGGGCCACAGCTGGGGCAGCATCCCTCATGAACCCCCCATCTCATGCCAGGGTTTAGGGGGAGGCACCACCCACTTAGGCTTGGCGTGAGCCTGTGAAAGCAGCTTATTGTGATTGCAGGCTTAACCATTATCTTCACTGCGTTACTTTCTTTTATTTTACCAACGTTTTATCTTGTTTATACTTTTGGAACAAAAGACTTTCATTCTTCTATTACCATGGGATTCTAGTCTTGTCACACACAAATGACATTGACCTTGTTAAAAGCAACCAGTTTAAAAAAAAAACAAAAAACCAGTCTTCTAAAAGAATTGCAGAGGTTACCGGTTGTGCTTTGGGAAGAAAAGAGAGCAGGTTCTGTTTGGCTCCTCAGAGATCTGCTTCTGGTCTGGCCTCTGACACCACCTGTCTGTGTTTTTAGGTCCCTTAGCATCTGAGGCCTCGTTTTCGTCATCGATGCAATAAGCTGCAGAGAAACAGATGATCTCTAAGCTTCCCTCCAGCCGCGGTCTCTGCCGTGTGCCTGGCCCAGTGCCAGTATTCATGCTTGTGTTGGGCACTGAGGTCACGTTTCTGGGACACGTGGTCTCATGCGGCACAGCTGGTGCTCTAGGGCTGAGTGGAAAACAAGTCCGGGATGGGGCTGGACCAGTGGCAGTGACAGAGAAGTATATGTTGTTGAGTCTGTTGTCCAAGAGGCAGCACATCAAAAATCAGGAGCTCACCCAATCCTGGGTAGCCGGGAATCTGCAGCCCATGGGAAAGCCACATGGTCACCGATGGTGTAGGAGTGAGAGCAGGTTAGTGGCCAGTTGGCTTAGACAAATTTCACTCAACAGCCTCCTAGTCACATGTGTGATTTTTTTTTTTTTTTTTGAGACAGATTTTCAAGCTGTCACCCTGGGTAGAGTGCCGTGGGCTCGCAGCAACCTCAGATTCTTGGGCTTAAGTGATTCTCTTGCCTCAGCCTCCCCAGTAGCTGGGACTACAGGCACCTGCCACAACGCCCAGCTATTTTTAGAGATGAGGTCTCGCTCTGACTCAGGCTGGTCTCAAACTCGTGAGCTCAGGCAATCCACCTGCCTCAGCCTCCCAAGTGCTAGGATTATGGGCGTGAGCCACCGTGGCCAGCATATGTGGTTTTCATTAAACCAGGAACTCTGCTCTTAGGATATCTTAGCCCTGGATCTCCATTACAGTGACATTCAGGGTGGTAAGCAGAATAATGCCCCCCCCCAAATGTCCACATCCTAGTCCCTAGGGCCTGTGTGGACATTACACTGCAAAGGGGGTCCCAGAGGGGATTAGGGCGGCTAAGCCGCTGGTCATAGAGAGGAGAATAACCTGGACTATCCACACGGGCCCGGGGAATCCCAAGAGTATATTAAAGTGGCAGAAGAGAAAGGTCAGAGTCAGAGGGAGATTTAAAGATGATCCACTGCTAGTTTTGAAGATGGAAGGGGCCAGGCGCCAACAAATATAGGTGACCCCCAGAAGCTGGAAAAGGCAAGGAAACAGATGGGTCCTAGAGCTTCCAGAAGGAGCACAGCTCTGCCAACACCCTCAGACTTCTGACCTTCAGTACTCTAAGAAGTTTGTACTGTTTTAAGCCACTAAACCAATACAGATACTGTAATGTGTGACAGCCGCACTAGGGGGCTAATAGTGTGTATTCCAATGTTTCAGAGGTTTATTATAATGATTTCATTAAGATGATGAATTTAAAGCATAAGGAATAGTAAATTAAAAATTCCAAGGTAAAACTACTAGGAAATGAAATGCACATTATTCTTTTTAGTTGAACAAGATATAATTATTCCTTCTTTCCATGTCATTATGAGCTACGAGCCCCCACTGATGATGGCGCTAGAAGGACATGCCCATCCTGAACGAGGAGAGAGAATTAAGGTCCAGGAATGAAACTGCATTGAGCCTGGGAGTTGTTCAATACCAGGTTCCAAATTCAGAAGAGACATCAGAAGACTGGAAACACGTGGTCCTCAGCCAGCCATCTGACTGTGCAACCGTCAGAGACCAGACCAAGATTCTGAATCAAAACCAGGTCCTACAGGAGTCCCAAAGCTCGAGGCAGGAAGAAAATACAGACAGCAGACACAGAGAATGCCATAAAGGAAGTCTTGAAGGTCAGGGTACCTCTGCGTCAGCCCAGATGCCTCCCGCTGGGATGAGGGCTGACCCCAGACCGCAGAGGTAGGGTCAAGTTGAAAGGGATTAGCGAAACACCAGTCCGGCCAGCCTTGCATGCGGGTAGGTGGGGCCACCGCCAAGGACATCTTTTGAGATTTGTTTGATTATAGAACAAGTGATTTTATTTATCATCTTACTATGAAAAATTTTGGACCTACTCCAAAGAAGAGAGGAACCCAGTTTTATCCATACTCTCAACTACTTGCCCCTGGGGGAAGCAAGCCCAAACATCACTTCCTCTGTAAATATTTGAGCATTTGTCTCTAAGAGATAAGGAGTCTATCTGACCAGTTTTTAATAAAAATACCTGTGCTACATTGTTTCACCTCCCTAAACCGACATGCTTGTCTGGCCCCTGCTCTCCTGCCCTTTCTCCTTCGGGGACTTGTCGGCCGGCACAATCTGTGCACCACCACTGACTCCAATCAGCATTTGCAGTGGATTCTGCAGCTTGTAAAAGATGTGTACCCATGACGTCCATCCTCGCCAGAACGCTTGGTACGCTGACCAGCACTGGCCATGTGCCTTGCAGTCCCTTCTTCATTGTAGGAGGAGAGAGAAACAAAGTGAAGTCGTGGGCAGGAAAGTGGATTTTGGCACAAAATTCTCCACAGTAGGAAATTCTCAGTTGTCTTACCCTTCCACATTAGTAAACACTCGCAATGAGCCAGGCACAACACCAGCTATTCTAAACATGTGGGTTGTTCTTTTTTGTTTTAGTTTTTTTGTGACAGTCTCACTCTGTCTCCCTGGGTAGAGTGCCGTGACGTCACAGCTCACAGAAACTTCAACCTCTTGGGCTCAAGCAATCCTCCTGTCTCAGCCTCCCGAGTAGCGAGGACTACAGGCACCTGCCACAATACTCAGCTATATTTTCTATTTTTAGTAGAGACAGGGGTCTTGCTCTTGCTCAGGGTGGTCTCAAACTCCTGAGCTCAGGCGATCCACCTGCCTTGGCCTCCCGGAGTGCTAGGATTACAGGCATGAGCCACAGCGCCCAGCCTAAACATGCTGTTTAATTGCTACCACCCTCTGAAGATGGTACTATTAGCCCCATTTCACAAAGGAGAAATCTCAGGCTCAAAAAGGTGCAGTCACTCATCGAAGACCAATTCTAGGGAATGCTGGAAAACCAGGCCAGGTCAGTCTGGCTCCGGTGCCTGTGCTGTGATTGGCTCCACCAGGCTTCAAGCTTCTCCTTCCAGGGCCTTCCCTTCCCTTCTCCCTGTAGCCAGGGACAGCAAAGAGGCTGGCTGCTGGAGCTCTAGTCCCTTTTCTCTCTAATACAAACACTTAGGAGTCACCTTATTTTAGTGAAGGACAGAGGAATAAAGTGACTTCTGGTATCCAAGCATTTCACATCTCAGAGGTGGATTTTCAAGAACTTAATGAAGCTTAAACTTCAGTTCACTCATTTGCTGAGACCCTGGCAAGGGTCTGCCAGGGGCCCCAGCAACATGTTCACACGGAGTTATGGTTTCTGTAAAATCAGCAAGAGGAAGCGATTTTTGAATTCTTTTTCTTAAATGTGGCCCCCAGAGTTGTGTCAGCTCCAGGCCCTATGAGCTGAGTCCTTGCTGGGAAGTCTCACCCAACCCAGAAGCCTTTGCTGTCCTTGTGCACTGGCCGAGACCTGAGGGGACTAAGGCCAGAGAGGCAGGGGAGAGGTGGTGCTCCGTCCCCAGAGCTGGGCAGCAGGAAGCTGTGCACAGAACTCCAAAAGTGAAGACACAGCCTGAGTATTCCCTTAGGAACCCTGGCACAGTAGTACCTGTAGCTGAAAGAACATATTTATACTACATACATTGCAAGTTAAATGAGCCTTTGAAGGCAGACCAGGAAGACCAAAGACCAGATAGAACATTGTTTCTATGTGAAATATATCCCATATGCCAAAGGTCAGCCTGAAGGAAATTGTCTGGGTACCATTCATGGAAGTGGTTTTAATTGGCCCCATGACGAATCCTGCCCATTCTTCAAGGCCAGCCAAGGTATCTGCTCTGCGAGGCCTTCCTGGATTGGCTCTGAGCTGAGTTCTTCCTCCGTGCCCTCAAGTCCCAGAACATTTCTCTTTACTCCTCTTGCCTTTGACATTGAATTATAGTTATTTGTGTACATGACTTGGCTTGTCTACTCATGTAAGTATAAAAGGCAGGTTGCTTTCTTCCTCATCCTGAAATTCTCTAGGCACCTAAACACGAGTCCATAAATACTGATAGGTGCATGAAGGAAGGAATCAGTGACTGACTGAGTGCAGTGTTAGGGGCCTTCTCTCTCCTGAACTTCTAAATCACCTGTTTGCCTCTTTCCTTTAGCAAAGAATTATACTGCACGCTCTCTATGACAGCCCTTGTTTTGTTCCTGTTCTCCTTTACTAAGGAATCGTGGTCTCTGTTTTTCATACCCTCCGTGATGATAAATAGCAAGGCGTGCTCAGAGTAGGAGCTCAGCAGATATTGGTTGGCTGAATGAATAATCTTCAGGCAGAGGTACATTAGAGAGTACAGGATCACATAACTATTGAACATGAATGGCTCATGATACACCTGTCAGTCATTGACTCTCGGGGACAAATGAGCTACTTGAGAATTAGAGCCGGTCAGCGTGACTGATCATATTCTCATCTCATTTAAATACCTTTACTACTGTATCTTGAGCACGGTTACTCTGAAACTTTGAGAAAGTGGAATTTTATTTTATTTTATTTTATTTATTTATTTATTTATTTTTGAAATAGAGTTTCACTTTGTCATCCTCGGTAGAGTGCCGTGGTGTCACAGCTCACAGCAACCTCCAACTCCTGGGCTTAGGTAATTCTTTTGCCTCAGCCTCCCAAGTAGCTGGGACTACAGGTGCCAGCCACAACGCCCGGCTATTTTTGTTGCAGTTTGGCCGGAGCGAGGTTCGAACCTACCCCTCTCAATATATGGGGCTGGCACCCTACCCACTGAGCCACGGGTGCCGCCTGGAATTTAATTTTTGGAAGTAATTCCTTTAACTCTCAAAATGAAATTTTTCAAAAGAAATTTTAAAATGTTAAGTCAATTAAAATTCAATATCAAATATCATAAAAATAAAACAGTGTTTATGTTGGTCTACTTTTTGAATAGAGAATTGTTATTTTTCTTGCAGGGAATAGGTACCCTGAGTTTTCATTCCCACATGCTCAGGGATGAGTTGGCAGAATTCTTTTGCTCATTAACAATCTTAGGCAATATACAGGGAGTTTTGGTCCTTACAAAAGTAGGTCCTTCCTCCCACAGTTTGGAGTCATGAGCAGGAACTGGAATGGTTCTGGGATGGTTCCAATGGCAGGGTGAGGTTAGCCTATGGCCACGGGCTGAATCATTCTGGCTTTTTGCCATTATCAGAACATGCTTTTGTTTCACACTGGTCTGAAACAAAGTGATACTTTTTGAAAAAGAAAAAAAAATTCCACACATATTTTAAGAACAAAGTAAAAGCTATATGAAGAGTGCAAATACTTCAGGGATTAGGTCATCATTCTTACAAACCTGTTAGATTTTTCTTTCATCCGAACTTCCAAAATCAAAGCCATGTATTTAACCGGACACATGACTCAGAAAGTTTTATATAAATACGAAACTTTGTAGGGTTGGATTGCGGATCGTGATAACATATTATCATCACCTTAGCAAACATGATCCTGGGAGGTCAATTTAAAAAATAAATAAGCCCAAACCACGTAAGAATAGTTTAATGTTCCCTGTGTGTATGTTAAGGTCTGTTATGACTATATGATCTTATAGTATCTGTCATGCAAGTTATAACTGGAACAACTGCCCATTCAGATGGCATTGTACAGTAATCCTGGAGTTACTAATTAGTGACTCAGGGAGGGTCCCTGTGAAAGCAGATCGGAAAAAGAGGCCCCCAAATCGGCGCCACTTAGAATAGAAGCATGTAGCTCGTTTGTACCTGACCAAGGGCATGTAGGGGCCCTCTCGTGGCAGGTTCACATCTAGGTGAGTATCATAATGGCCACTGTCTTGTCCCAAGGCCAGTCTCTAAGTTTTCAGATGAAAGGAAGTCAGGCCCAGAAAACTTGAAGGGATAGTCAAGATCTTGTCTGACCCCTGACCGTGCTGGAGAGGGAGGGAGGAAGGCCGGGCAGGGGGACTGCAGCTCTGCCTACACCCTGCCCTCGGAGGGCTTCCTTCCCCATCACCCTGCTCACGCTCCTGGTGATTCAGGTTGTCAAAGCCCTCAGAAGCTGACAGATTGGAGCGAGAACTTAGTTCTGACTCTGCAGGCTTGGGCAAGCGACTTCACCTCTCCAAGCTTCAGCTTTCTCATCACTTCTCTGTCAGTGGAGCTAGGCCTTCCTCACAGCGCTAGTGTGAGCACGAAACGTAACGTGGGTAGAGTCCGAGGTACAGTAGAAACTCTCTGAATCATACTCCTGTCCCTCCACAGCCATGTTCCAAACTGAGGCCTTGCAGCGCCCAGCACCCAGGTTTGTGTATGTTTTTTATTGAGTCCCCAGCCCGGAAGGCTGTTTGGTTTTAGGGCCTCAAGATGTGATGGACAACTCCAGAACTGCTTCTTTGCATTTGCACAAGTTGACACTTTTTGGAGGTGTCTGAACACAGCTCCCAGTTCTTCCAGTTTCTCCAGCCTACTTTGACATATCCCAGGACTGTGACACATGGCACAGCCCAGTGGCCTGCAGGCTGCTTCTAACAACGGCGGTTTCCTGGAACACACTCAGTACCAAGTACTTAGGCGGCTTCCTGGCTGGAAAGGAATCACGGGGCACAAGGAATCCAGCAACTTACCCGCCTGCAGTACCAGCCTCAGTAGACGTTCGCAATCTCACCTCAGTTACTGAAGCAAACTGAGTCGCAAAGGACTCTTAGGATTGTGCCCGGAACCATTATCAAGCAGGGTGTAAAAGACACAAAGATGAGGCTGGGCACGGTGGCTCACACCTGTAATCCCAGCACTCTGGGAGGCTGAGACAGGAGGATCGCTTGAGCTCAGGAGTTTGAGACCAGCCTGAGCAAGAGTATCGCCCTGATTCTTCCAAAAATAGAAAAACTAGCCAGGTGTCATGGCAGGCACCTGTAGTCCCAGATCCTTGGGAGGCTGAGGCAGGAAGATCTCTTGAGACCAAGAGACTGAGGTTGCTGTGAGCTGTGATGATGCCACAGCACTCTACCCAGGTGACAGAATGAGACTCTGTCTCAAAGGAATGAATGAATTAATGAGACCAAGATGCATAAGCAAGTACAATAGGTTAAAGGCAAAATGTAATACCGAGGAAAAATTAGGAAAGAGAATCAGAATGCCAAGTAGTATCACATGTTTTCAGAGGACATAATCTTGTACATATTTTATAAATGCTCTACTTATATATATATAAATATATATAGCATCCCACGGTACAGCCTGTTGGTGCCAATCTCTTACCAGTGCTTATCTGGTCTTACAGAGATGGAGACCTGAGTGCCTTGCCGAATTTCTTCATCTGTTATTTGAGAGTCTCATAGTAGAAACTTCCATTTCTGAGCATTCTAAGAGATGGGCATCTTGAAATTAGCTGGGTCACTGCCAGCCAGTACAGTGCTAACATTGTTGGCCCTGAATTCTGGAAGCAGGGGGGTGGGCTTGGGGAGGGAGAGCTGCTCAGTAAGAAACAACGGTTATTTGTAAAAGTGAGGGCACTCAGAGCACGGTGTCATTTTAACATAAGGCAAAAAAAGCATGCTGAACGGTAGGGGACCTAAACCTTTATTTAGTGCAATGAGTTGTTAGGAAACACAGAGATTTATAGGAGATCCGTCGATCCAAACAGCCACGCCAAAAATTTAGCAAAAAAGAAAGTATGAGAAGAGGATTGCAAAGAGTGAGAGATTTCCTCAAATACCTGTGGCTCTGTGTAAGTATGAATATATTACAAGGAAGTATGTCATTCTACTCTAAAATTATTCAAAATTTCTAAAGAACTCTTGCTGACTTGCTGGTTTACGATGGATATGTAATTCTTTGAGTGAGTTTTTAACACTTCCAAAATACATCATTCCCCAAGACAACTGAGGATCAGTTTGGTATTTCTGCCTAGCAAACAATGTTTGGTGTGCTAATTATAAGCACCTTTGTTTTACAGACATACCCTTAAACGTGTAGCCTATGATGTGCTATTTATTTTGACCAAAAGTCAGTGCTACACTGAAGATCTTTATGCTGCCAGCTGCGTTCAACACAGCTGGGCTGTGTTAAAAGAAGGAGAGAAACGATTTCGGTCTCTTCACAGAAAACTTTTAATAGATTTTATTTCATTTGAAGTATAAACAAAAGACAGCTACTTGACTTGTAATTTTGCCTGATTCATGAAAATTCCCATCTATATAACCATTCAGTTTTTCTATATAAAATTTTAAATCCCTTAGAATAAGCAAGGGAGGCCTAATATTGGAATAGCGGCTACTGTATCCTGACTATTTTTCTGGGAACTTCATTACACTACTCCATCTAATGCTCACCAATATGGTAGATGTTGCAGGAGCTGCTCCAGAGAAGGGATCACTGTACTGCAAAGAAAAGGCACTGGTTTTACGGATCCATTTACAATATCTGTGTTGCAGAAAAAAATAGAATTAAAGAATGGAAATTCTTTTCTCAGAGAATATGACTTTGTCACTGTTAAACCATTTATATCTTCAGTGATCTAAAAAACATTATACAGTAAAATTATATCTGAGAAACCAAATGAGTACAAACTTGTCTAGATAACAATGCAAGTTGTGTATCTTCCTGAGGTTGTAACTTGAACAACAGATACTATAAGGTAAAAAGAGTCAGAATAGACATTAACACATAAATAGGGAACATTTATTGAACGGGTTTGGGGCTCAAATTTGCAGGTCCTAGTGCAATGCCTGCTCTACAATAATGTTCTATCACAATCCAGCAATACAACTATGAATGTTTAAACATGTTTCTTCTTCATGTTTTCTATTCAATATATGATTTTGACTTTGGAAGGATGGATGAAAGAAAAACCTAACAGGTTGGTGAGAATGATGACCAAATCCCTGAAGTACTTGCACCCGTTCTTTATTCCTTGGGTCATTTTTGTATAAGTGTGTAAACATCGACTGCCTGGCAACCTCAGAGAGCACGTCACGGAAAGTCGCTCAACAGCATTCCACAGTCATGACCCCACCAAGGGCAGAGGGAGCTCAGAACACTTTCCTTTCCTAAATGTAAATCTTCTCTTTCATATATAACTAACTAAACACACAAAGGGGGTACAAGGGAAAAAATTCTGAGCATAGACTTTATGGCTTTTAACAGATATGATCCCTCTGTAAAGGCAGAATTGATTATGGCTGGTTCTGAATTGTCAAAACTGGAAGAAGTCATAATGAAGGAAAGGGTACATGGGGCATCTAGCTAACTGATGACTGATAGATGGAGTTGATCCTTGCCATTTTTAACACGTTATCCTTTGTGAGATATTTACATTTGATCAAGAATGCTGCTGTGGCTCACACCTAGAGTCCTGGCTCTTTGGAAGGCCGAGGCAGGAGGATCCCTCTTCCCTTAAACAAGAAGTTTAAGACCAGCTTGAGCAAGAGTGAGACCCCATCTCCACCAAACATACAAAAACTTCAGGCGTGGTGGTGGCTCCTGTAGTCCCAGCCACTTGGGAGGCTGAGACAGGAGGATCCCTTAAACCCAGGAGTCCGAGGTTGCTGTGAGCTGGGCTGATGCCATGACACTGTAGCAGAGTGAGACTCTGTCTCAAAAAAAAAAGAAAAGAAAAGAAAGGAAAATGCTAGAAAATAAAAAATCATTTCAAGATTCAAAGGAATACATCCTGAATGGTGGAACTTTAGGCATTTATGCCTTGAGATGGCGACCAGGGAGATGTTTGGGAAAGGCAGTCCCATACCCTGTATAGTTGCCCACGAATAAGCCCCAGGGTTGGCGCTACTGAAAACTCTCTCTAGAAACAGGTAAATCATTTTAACGTTTGGTATGTCATTCCATCCATATGAAAGATTTCATGCAGACTATACAGTAGACCCGCTATAATTTGACCACCCAAAGGACTGTAGCAAACTGGTCCCCATGAGGAACTTCCATTGAGTACAGGTGGTGCCATCTCTGGGCTATGAAAATTAGGTCAACTAAAGGAGGTGGTCAGCTATGGGGGGTCTACACTATATGGACATATCTTCATATTTTACTTAACTGCTGCCTCAGTAAACCTGATCTCCAAATTTTTTTTTCATGTCTTTGTTTCATTTGTCTATTTTTCCAATTTAATTTATAGACAATAAAGTTACATGTTTAAACCAAAATGGAATTCCTTCTACAAATGTAGACCACTGTGAATTTTTCGTTAAAAAAATTGGTGTGATATCTGAACCACATTTTTCTCACTCACTTTCTGTATCTACTCAGTTCCAAGGTCGTGGATTTGTTCACTCATTAATATTTCCTTAATGCCCAACTTCTGCCAAGCTCAGCCCTAGTTGCCACGGTGATGGCAGTAAAGAGACAGATAGATCCTTGTTCTAATGGGCCTTACATTCTTATTACCATGGAAAATAAAGAACTTACTATATTCCATTCAAGTGTAAACTTACGATAGAAAATTATAGGAAAAACACCAATAAAATTCAAGTGGACTCTTTTTGAACCCCTTAGAAACTTCTTGCTGTTTGAAAAGCTGTCACATCAAGTGACTCAGAATGGAATCAATGACAGGTTATTTTTGTACAATTGCACGGGATTATACAGAATAAACATCATCAATGAGGAACATCATCTCAGCATGGAATAATTCTTTATTAAGGACTATATAGGTTAATTTTGTGTGTCAACCTTGCTCAGGCACAATACTTAGATATTTGGTCAAATATTACTCTAGAGAAGTGGTTTTCAACCTTTTTTTCTCTCATGGCACACTTGAACCTATAGTTAAATTTCTGTGACACACTTAAATTATGTTTATCAAAAAAAGAGGGGGAAAAAAAGAATATACTTACTGTGCTTTGAACTTCTTTCCAAAATGATTTAATTAATGATCTTTAAAATTTTTCAAGGCTGGGTGTCGTGGCTCACGCCTGTGATCCCAGCACTCTGGGAGGCCGAGGTGGGTGGATTGCTTGAGCTCACGAGTTCAAGACCAGCCTGAGCAAAAAAAAAAAAAAGCAAGGCCCTGTCTCTACCAAAAATAGAAAGAAACTGAGGCAAGAGGATTGCTTGAGCCTGAGTTGGAGGTTCCTGTGAGCTATGATGTCACGGCACTCTACCCAGGGTGACAGCTTGAGACTCTGTCTCAAAAAAGAAAATTATTTTTCATAGCACACTTAAGAGCCTCTCATGGCATACTGGTGTGCCGTGGCACACCAGTTAAAAATCACTGCTCTAGATGTTTCTGTGAAGGTATTTTTAAATGACATTATATTTAAATCAGTAGACTTTGAGTAAAGCAGATTACCGTCCATAAAGTAGGCCGAACTCATGAGCAGTTAAAGGCCCCGGACAGGAGGGTATCTACGAGCAGACACCTTCACACTTGAACTGCAGTGGCTCCTCCTCCCTGGTCTCCAGCCTGCCAGCTACTCTGTAGATTTCAGACACTCCAAAATTGCATGAGCTAATTCCTTAAAATCTAACTGGGTATTTATCTACCTGTCACTTATAAGTTCTGTTTCTCTCCACGTGGCTACATAACTTTGAGAGATGATATATCTCTTTGCCATCCAGAGTTTATTTCAAGACTTTAAAAAAAAATGTGTACAAACAAGGAGAGGAAAAACACGAGCTTTACGAAGCATCTTCACAAACGGATTACTGAGTCTTCATACAACTTCAAAGTTATTGTTCTCATCACCAGTGGAGGAATCAGAGGCTCGAGAATTCGAATAACTTGTGCATTTAAATTCTAATAATCAATGAGAAAAAGTAGTAAATTGCTTAAACATAAATTTGAATTTTTTTTTGCGCAAAAGGTCTTTATTGGTGGGGGAAGCTGCAGAGCTGCATTAAGGAGGAGGGAGAGAGAGAGAGAAACTGGGGAAGAGAGGAGAGGAGAGAGAAGGGGGAGAGAGGGAGACGAGACGCTCGGGGGAAGGAGGAGAAAAGAGCTGAAATCTTATTTTTAATCTTTTATTTTGAAAATTTAAAACATTAGAAAAGTATAATGAGTTCTACCCATTACCTAGATTTAGCAATTAATATTCGACATGTGACTTCATATTTATTTCTTTGTTTTGTGGGGTTTTTCATAGAGAATATTTTATCTGATAGATATGTCATTTTGCCCTTAAATATTTAGAATGGATCTCTAAAAAATAAAAACACTTTCTAACATAACTATAGTAGCATCATAATGCCAAACTTAATTAGTCATCATTCTCTTCCCATCAATTAATACCCAAATTTCCCCAATTGCACCCAAATTGTCTCTGACAGCTAGCTAACAGCTAACAAATTAGTAGCATTTGTTTTTATTCTCCTAAGAGGTGCCTGTTCAAATCAAAATCCAGTAGAGAATTATGTTTTAAATTTGATTGTTAAAAAACGAAAATTTTATTGTAATCTAGAACAGTACTCCTCTGCCCTGTCAATCAGTCCTGAGGTTGATTTGCTAAAGTGATCTGCTGTCCTGGTGATAGTCTACATTCTAGAATTGTCTCTTGTCTCTAGGTTCTATTTAACTTTCTCCTCTATCCCCCAATTTCCAGTAAACTGGAAGTCAGCTTTTAAAACTTGATTATGTTCAGGTTTAACATGTTCTTTCTTTACTCTATCACCCCGATTTTTCTGTAGAGAAATCTTGCCAATAACAAGTACCCATTTAGCTTTGTCAGTGATTGGTTTGGAAGGTGGAGAAACCAGGAAATACACAAGTATTATTAATAAAGACTTTGCACATCTGTGGCAGGTTTTAGTGCTTATGGAGTCATTGCTTTATCTACAGTGCTGGATAGCCTGTTGACTACTTTAAGACTATTCATATCCTTATTACTTTATATAATAAAGGAACAGGCGCCTCTTACGAAAATAAAAGCAAATGCTACTAATCTGCCACCAGAAGGAACTTTGGTCCTTTTTCAAACATTAGTGATGGGTCTGCACAGCTGCAGGCTCAAGTCCTGGCCTGGCCTCTTCGTTGACCATCAGCTGTATGGGTTAGAGGCACCTGTCGCTACAGAATACTGTGGACCCTGTAAGGCAGTGGTTCTCAACCCTCCTATGCTGTGACCCTTTAATACAGTTCCTGTGGGTCGCGACCCACAGGTTGAGAACCACTGCTGCACGGGATTAAAACCCTTGGCCTGATTTTATTATAACTATTCTATAATCCAGCTGAGCTGACCACAATTTACAAATCATTGACAAAAAATATATATAATTTCTGGAATTTAAGAATTTGGCCATCCTTGTCTTTCTCCTTAATCATACCTCTTTTTTGGTTTTTTGGGGTTTTTCATGGAAATAAATTCTAATTTTACTTCTAAAGAGAGAGTGAGAGAGCATGAGGTGGAAGATATTTGTTCCAGGCTCAATTCATTTTGTTGATGTTTCCAAAATCAAGAACGGAGGATATGCCACAGGAGGAAAATTAGGTAGCTCTTAAAAGCAGTTGCAAGCTGCTTTTGCCAACGACTGCTCGAAAGCAGGACATGTAGGAATGCTTGGCGCAGCCCAGTAAATACTTGGCTGAGCTCCCGCTAAGAGAAGGGCACTTTGTTAGGGGCTTTGTGGGCACTATGAACAGAGTTTTAATTTTGTAACAATGCTGACCTGATCCATGATAAGAGCCGGGGTGAAGGAGAAATAAGATGACGTATACACCAGGCCATGTGGTTGTCTTGGTGGGCAGAGGAATTCTTTAAAAATGGCTTCCTATGTTTGGTGCCTTAAAGTCAACAAAGCAGCTTCCAGCATTTTTTCACTTTATATTTCCTCTGGTTCTCAAAATTCTAAGAGCGGGAAGGTCACGTGCAGGGATGGCGCCATCGTGGAACACAGCATAGAATGAGCTACCTCTGTGGGAGGGGGGCAGCGAGGTGGCTGTCAGGAGACTTACAGGCACCGTAGGCAGCAGAGTTCAGAAGGTTCTGGGCACATCTGGTCGCCCTCTACAACAGGGAGCTAGGTTAGCATGATATCTATTCTATAGAAGAAGAATCTAAAGTCCTTTTTGTCAGCTATGAACCTTACTAATGATTTTTTTTTAATTAATGGAAATGGGAAGCCAAGTTCCCACGTGAGCAGGTGGTAGAGACAGAGTTGGGCCCCAGTTGCTTTTTAGCCCGTGCTTCATGTTTTCTGTGTCTATAGACAGATTAGTAGGCTGCTTATTTCATTTCAATAGCATGTAGCCCAGCCCCACTCATTCACGAGAGGGTTCTTAGGCAAGGCTTTCAATCAAAAGCAAGACCCCAGGCAAACTGAGGGGCTTTCCTGGGAATTATTCTCCCTCCCTCGACTTAGGAACCCCCATAAATGATTGATTCTGTTCAGAGAATGTGTCTCTCACTTCAACCTTACCGGAAAGATCAACATCATTGTTCTTCAACTTTTTGAAAGCCACGATTTCTTGGGCAGCGCCTGTGACTCAAAGGAGTAGGGTTCTGGCCCCATATACTGCGGGTGGCAGGTTCTAACCCAGCCCCAGCCAAGAAAAACAGCAAAAAAAAAAAAGCCATGATTTCTTTACTCCACCCCTGAAAGGAAGGAGAGAGGATCAGAAAAACCACTTCCTAACCTGTAGCCGTCTTTGCCATCTACCCACATTCTCAGTGTGGTGTTGTCACCACTGTTGCTGATTAGAGGAGGAGGGGGGGGGCTTGGACACAAGGCCCGGGCACATCCTGAGAGCTGCTGTCCAGCCTGGCCACATACCTGGTGTCCATCTAGCAGAGTCTGAGGGATCTGAGACACGGACCTCCGGGCCTGCTGCTTCCTTTTCTTTCAGTACAAAAGTGTCCTCCTGGGAAGTAATTGTAGATTCTCACTATACGGAATTTTGAAAATCTCTTTCAAGGTGCCAGTACTTACATTTTGAAAACCATTTCCTTGAATTCTAATATATGTTCTATTTAAGAAGACATTTGAAAAGAAGAAATTGGTGTTTAATGCCAATCCCTGCGGTTAGTAAATGCTTTCGCCACAAACTTTGTATATGTCAGGGGTCCTCACGGTGTGATTTTCAGACCCACAGCACCTGCAGCACCTGGGAACTTGTCAGGATACAAATCCTCAGCCGCACACCAGCTGTGTGGAACCGGAGACTCCGGGGGCAGGTCCAGTAATTGTGTGTGTGTGTGTTGAAACACGCTCTGTTGCCCCAGGCCAGAGTGCAGTGGCATCAGCCTGTCTCACAGCAACCTCACATTCCTGGGCTCGGGTGATCCTCCTGCCTCAGCCTCCCGAGTAGCTGGGACTAGAGGCGTCTGCAACAACACCCAGCTAAGTTTTCTACTTTAATTATTATTATTTTTTTTGAGACAGAGTTTCACTATGTCACCTTTGGTAGAGTGCCATGGTGTCATAGCTCACAGCAACCTCAAACTCTTGGGTTAAGTGATTCTCTTGCCTCATCCTCCCAAATAGCTGGGACTACAGGCGCCTGCCACAGTGCCTGGCTATTTTTTCTTAATGTAGTTGTCACTGTTGTTTAGCTGGCCCGGGCCAGGCTGGCCCCAGTGTATGTCGCTGGCGCCGTAACCACTGAGCTAAGGGCGACGTACCAATTTTTCAATTTTTAGTAGAGATGGGGTCTCACTCTTGCTCAGGCTGGTCTGTAACTTCTGAGCTCCAGGGATCCTCCCACCTCAGCCTCCCAGAGTGCTAGGATTACAGATGTGAGCCACTGCACTTAGCCAGCCATCTGTGTTTTTAAAAGCCCTCCAGGGAGTAGAATTGTAGTCACCAGAAGCTGGGAGGAGAGCGGATGAAGAGAGGTCGG
Source organism: Arctocebus calabarensis (assembly GCA_963573935.1). NCBI lineage: Eukaryota > Metazoa > Chordata > Mammalia > Primates > Lorisidae > Arctocebus > Arctocebus calabarensis. Next base: position 19,175 of record CAUYON010053020.1, read on the forward strand.
TTAATGGGTATAAACGTTCAGTTAGATGGGCAGTAGTTCCAGTGGTCAGTAGTACAGTAGGGTGACTGCAGTTAACAATAATTTATTGCATATTTCAAAATAGAAGAGGATTTAAAACGCTGCCAACACAAAGAAATGTATTACACATTGTATGTTGGTATCAAAATATCATGTGTGTCCTAAAAACATGTACAATTCGTATGTATCAGTACATGTGAAGCACTCCGGGGAATTTGAAAGTGCCGCGGTTTGGGAAGCACTGCTGTATGTATCGTGCAGCTTGTTCAGTGGGCAGCTCACCTCCCTGACCCAAGAGGGTGGGTTGAATGCACAGTAAATGAAAGCATGCCAATTATATAATTTGGCCAATGGAACTGGTAGTTGTTCAGATATGATACTTGTCCTTGTCATCAAGGACATCATCAAATAAACGTCATCTCTAAAGTCATCAAATGCAACCTCAGTAAACATGCTGCAGAAGTTGTTCACACATTCTTACACTAGTCCCCTAGAGAAAAGGCAGGCAAATATTAGCAGCAGAGCAGCTACGGACGGACCTCAGGGAAAAGCGGGGAAGAGCAAGCCGCGAGCTCCAATCCACACTCCCTAGCTGCAAGAACAGATTTGCGGAGCAGCACCAGGTGCACCATTGCAAGAGACTTCACAAGGAGGTGTGACTGCGGGTCCCTGAGGGAGGCTTAACTGAAATGAACTCAGAGAAAATCTGTTCATCCTGTTAAACCAGGAATTCTGGTAGGCATGTCTGCAGACAGGCAACTTGCTAGGTCAAGTCCACTGAGGGGAAGATCTGTAAATCAGCTGTCATGGAAACGGCTGCACAGAATAAATACATACATGCAAACATAGACACACAAATGAGTCCATGTGCCTTCACACAGATTGAAAGGACCTTTGAAATGAGAATTATTTAAAATTCAAGGCTTCTTCTTAACAGACTATTCCTGCCTCCCCAAATTGAGACCTCCGAGTTTCCTCTTCCCTTCTCTGTCGCCTAAGTTCCTGTTTAAAAATGTTTGTACCTACTGTAAACTAGAGAACAGACTTGAAAACTTCTGACGGAGGCAACACACGTGGTTTGGGTCCTGAACCAAGACTTCTCACCCGGCTTGACGGAAGCGTCTACACCGGTGGGGTGGAACTGACACCTGCCCTTTGATCTCATGAGACTTTTGATTAATAAACGAGATAGCTTCTGAAAAGGGCTTACAAACTATAGAATGCAAAGAAAGTCTTATTTTATTGGGTGCTTGACTGTTCTGAACTCCGAGGGTCGCATTTATGACATGTTCTCTGCAGTTAGCGCCTGGTATTGAGGAAGAAGTGGCCGAGCAGCTGTCCCGCTAACCCGGCTGCAGAGCCCGTGAGCTGAGTCACTCTGTGACCCGTTGTAACAGTGCCGTCACTCTGTAAACACTGGCAGTGGGAAGAGAAACAGGAAATGAAATGAGCTGACGTTAACCGAGCACTTTCTGTGCACATTCGGGGAGGTAACTGTCTCCCTGATCAGGTTGTCTAACTATGGCGGTGACCCCAGTAATCGCAGTACTCCCGTTGCTGAGGAAAATAAACTCAAGCGTGACCACTAAGTACGTGTGGAGTCGTGATTGGCTCTGGCCGATCTAGCTCTGGCCGCCCGATTTGCTCCTGTGGGCCCCCACACCCAGAGGTACGGACAGACAACCAACCCCAGCTGGGGCATCCTTGGCCATGGCCCTCAGGGCCTTTCAAGGGTGTGTCCTATTTGCCCATCCGAATCAGGCTGGGAATCTTTGGGGACCTCCTTCTCCCCTGTTGAGAAATGTCAGCACCTATGACTCCGAAAACTTTATAATTTCTGCTGCTTTTCTGTTGACATCTTGTAATTTGTAATTTGACAAACTTGTAATTTGGGGGGAACCTGAAAGCGTCTTGTTTGTGGAGAGAGGCAGGAGAACGGGACAGTTCCTTTATGCCCCCAGACAATAGCTCCCAGCGGAGTTCCCAGGGCTAGCTGCATTTCATGGTCTAGATGAGCCGGCCGGCCAGCCAACCCCCAGGCTCGTCATGTGTGGTCTCCCCACTTCAGTTTCCATGTCTGTTGGGGGCAACTGCAGTCCTTGCCTCATCCTTGTACAGTTGTTTTGTTATTAACCGTTGACATCAGCCCCAGGGGCTTTCAGGAGAATCTCCCGAGAAAGCTGAAAGTCAGGGGAATCAATACTAATAAGCTTACTTGTCTCCAAATACTGTGGGGTTTTTTGTATGTTTGATGGAGGTTTGTTTTTTGAGACAGTTTTGTTCTGTTACCAGGGCTAAAGTGCCGTGGCCTTAGTTCACAGCAACCTCAAACTCCTGGGCCCGAGTGATCCTCCTGCCTCAGCCTCGTGAGTAGCTGGGACTGCAGGCGTGAGCCATCGTGCTGGCCCCAGAAACTGTGTTTGAGCCGACCTAGGGCTTAGGCACAGAGGGTGGGGAGCCGGAGGTAAGACTCAGCGCCACTTGGGAGCCTGCAGAGGGATGCTAGTGGGATAGGCCATGTAATCTCTGATGCTTCGTGCTCGTAAACCCACCACCGCACATGGCTGAGGCAAGCGCCCAGGCCTCCCCTTCGATTTCATTTCCCTGGCACGGGGCAGACGCAGCAAACTGACACCTGCTCCCAGGTGCTCGACTTTCACAGAGGACAGTACGCTTCTCTTCAGACCCTGGACAAAGTGTCTGGTCTGTCCTGTCTTTTCAGGCTCACCCGTGTGTTCCCGGAGCACCCTCTGCCACCTGCCATCAGAACCCTAATGCCTTTTGTTACAATTTCCTTTCTTATCATTGTCTTTAGACTGTGAACTCAATTTTTTTTCCCTATGGAAACGAATGCTGGAGCATATGGAAGGCACTCAGCAAACATTTTTCTGTACTGATGAACAAGACTTAGGTAATACGCCTGCTTCTTTGGACATTGCCTACCGTCCTGAGGCCAGGACTTCCTGGCGCAGAATTGAGATAGAGATGAAGGTTTATTTGCCCTTCTGTATCCGCATTAAGCACTGGGGCTATTTAACAAGATTTGACATGAGTGGTGATAAACTCTGTTCTGAAAAGATGAATGAGTTCCCCAGCATGCTGCCTGGATTGGCTTATGGTGTTTTAGAGCCTGAGTCCAGAGGCCTGCAGAGACTCAAGACGCGGGATCCTTGAGACCTGCATAACAAAGCCAAGGAAACTGACGGATCAGACGCCCAGAGCTAAGTATGAGAGAAAGACTCCAGGCTCGGCGCCTGTGGCTGCAGGAGTAGGGCGCCAGCCCCGTAGACCAGGGGTGGCGGGTTCAAACCCAGGCCTGGCTCAAAACTGCAAAATAAAAAAAAAAAGGAAGGAAGGAAGAAAGACTTGAGGTGCGAGTTATGGGGACAGAGACCAGGGAGGCTAGGTGGCAGTGGAGCTTCTGGTAGAGGGGAGGCTGCGCCAGGAGGAACTCATGTGTCAGGAGGGGTCATAGTTTCAAGCTTTCCTGGATGGGACCCAGGAAGCCTTTAGCCCAGCTCAGCTCCCTAACACACTAGCTGCACATAACAGTTATGCCTCAGCAGTTGCTAGGTGGCCGACTTGCTTTTCAGCTGGACTTCTGTGAACTGCCTGCCCTGTCTGTCCCCGAGATAGGCACAGCTCAGCAGGGAACCACAGCTAGTAGGGGGAAGCCCTTCGGTGGGTGCGGCCATTTGAATTCTTGATCACACACGACACCCGGCTGTGTTCCAAGGGCTGATCTCACGTCTTCTGTGTTTCCAGGATTAAGGAAAAGTCTTCTAGTGAGTTAACACATGGACACGAGCCCCAGGCGGTAGTCAAGGTTGTCACCATTTCTGGCCAGTTCCTGATTTAACTCCCTCTCGCTCTTGATCCAGCTGAAGCCCACTTGGCCTTGGCATTTGCACGTAGCTCAGTGTTTGACCTGAGGGTACACCTGGATGTCCCTGGTGTGGATGTACCCTGTGTGCACCTGGATTTCCCCACCTTGGGTCCTTTGGAGAAGTATGCTTATCTGAGATGAAACATTTTCATCTTCCCCAACTGAAACTCTATGTCCATTAACCACTAACCCCATGACCCACTTCCCCAGCCGTTGGCAGCCATCATTCTTGCTAAAGATAGAAAGAATGCCACTGCAGGTACCTCACGTGAGCGGAGTCCCATGGTATTGCCCTTTTGTGGCTGATTATTTCACTTAGCATTATGCCCTCAAAGTTCATCCATGACATGTCAGGTTTTTTTTCTTTTTAAGACTGAGTTGTATTCCATTGTATGGACCACATTTTGCTTATCCATCCATCCATCCATGGACACTTTGGCCGTGACCACTTTTGGCTACTGTGACTAATGCTGCTGGACGGGCAAATAAATGGTCAGGTTCCCTCTTTCAGTTCTGAGTGTGTACCCAGAAGTGAACTTGCTGGATCATAATGGTATTTCCACGTCTAATCTTTTGAGGAACCACCAGGCTTTCTTCCACAGCAACTACGCCGTTTTGTATTCCCATCAGTAGTGTACAAATGTTTGGATTTTTCCATGTCATTACCAGCACTTGTGCCTTTGTGTGTTTTTATGAGAGCCACCCTTCTGAGTGAAAGTGTGAACAGGTATCTTATTGTGATTTTGATTTGCATTTCCCTAATAATTCGTGATATTGCCCATCTCTTCATGCGCTTATTGGCCATTTGTGCATCTTCTTTGGAGAAATCCTTATTCAAACATTTTTGCCTATTAAAAATATAAAATGAATTTTACTATCATTCAAAGGAACTCAATTCTTAAGGAGAATATTTTCATCTTAACATAGGTTAATGTCCTTTATCGACTCACCTTGACTTGGGGGAATGTTAAGGAAAATATGAAGAAATTGTAGATAACTCATGTAACATGCATACATATACAAGAACATATAAGTACTATATTCCACGTGTATGTTGAATATTTAACATGAGCAAATGACCAAATCTTAAAAACAGCATTCAGCCAAGACTGGGGGAAATCCAGATTCAGTCAAACCTGAAGCAGAAGTTGAATATCATATCACAGGTTAAGCTTCTGGAGCACAAATATAAAGGGAATGCTAGCGAAAAATTTAATTATGATTATAATTTTACCCTTACATATTTTAGTTACTAGTGTTTTAAAGTTTGACATTATAGTGTAAGAACAAAATCTGTCAAAGTTGCCAGCTGTGAGGTTCATTCCATAGTCAAAAGTCATTTCACAAGACTACATTTTCACGGGCACATTGGACAATGGCACCCAGCTTTTGTGCAATAGAGTGTATAATTCAGGAAAATGATTTTAGTACCATATTTTTTCAAAGAAACTACACACCAGGACTGGGAAAACTCAAAAGTGGCTTTTATCATCAATTACCAAAAACTGATTGGCAGAACACAGCCAACATTTTGACACTTTTTTTTTTTTTGAGACAGAGTCTCACTCTGTCACCCTCGGTAGAGTGCCATGGCGTCATAGCTCACAGCAACCTCCAACTCTTGGGCTCAAGCAATTCTCTTGCCTCCACCTCCCAGGGAGTTGGGCCTACAGGCGCCTGCCACAACGCCTGGCTATTTTTAGAGAGGAGATCTCGCTCTGGCTCAGGCTGGTCTCTAACCTGTAATCTCAGGCACTCCACCTGCCTCGGCCTCCAGAGTGCTAGGATTACGAGCATCAGCCACCGTACCTGGCCCACACATTTTATTTTAATGTTTCATTTTTATGGATTCAAATCCAGAAGGAAGAATTCTTACAGCATTATGTATTATGAAGTTTATTAGAATGAACAAAATGTTGTATACCTTACGTTTCTCTAACACTTATTTTCCCTACTATTTGTACTTTGTAGTGTATCTATATGGCTGAGGATAGTTCGTGATGGGTTTATTGTGCATTGTTTGTATTGTTTTTCTTCTTGTAAAATTGGGTGGCAAAATCAACATTAAGCTTTTAATATCTCCCTCCCATGAGATGTAAAGAATTTCAAATAGGTTCTTTTCTTAAAAGACTTTTAGCTTAAAGGGAATTTTTAAATATATTAAATCAAATACAGCTTTTACAAATTATTTTGTTAATGATACAATTGCTAGTATAGTAAACAATTCTAAGAAGACTTCAATAGTGATTAATTACTATTATGTTACCTTATTCAGTAATTAGATTTTTATAATATTTTATTGGCTGCAAAATTATATCCTTTTTTATTTCTAGAGCTGACTGTGTGAACTTTTACAGCACGGCTCTCAGGCCAGGGGCAGTGTCTCACGTGTAATTCTAGCACTTTGGGAGGCTGAGGCAGGAAGGTCACCTGAAGACAAGTTTGAGATCAGTCTGGACAACATAGTGGGACCTCATCTCTACAAAAAACTTTTTGAAAGTTAGCTGGGTAAGGTGGCACATGCCTCTAGTTCCAACTGCTCAGGAGGGCAAGGTGGGAGTGTCACTTAAGCCCAGTAGTTCAAGGTTACAGTGAGCTATGATTGGACCCCTGCACTCTAGCCTGGTGACAGAGAACCTGTCTCCAAAAATAAATAAATAGATAACAATTTTCACAATATTCGTTAATATTGCAGCATTTTCCCTGGCAATTATAAACATAAATTTATGTGGAACTTTGACAGAATTTCAACATAGTTTATTAGAAGGAAAAAAACAGGAAGCACATAAAAATATTTTGCTCCAAGTTATATTTTGAATACTTACATTTCAAAGGATATGTACAGATATTAATAACAAATCTACGTCATGGTTATTCCTATTATTGACCTTTTATCCTGATTAGATACGATGGTAACCTGTGCACACACATGACCCTTGAGCAGCATAATCTCAGAACACTGCCCATGACATTGAAGCCAGCATCAGGCTGTTTGGCCCTCTGAAGGCTGAAATCAAAGGTAAAGTTAAATAGCAGATTTTTGCCGAACACCAAGGCTAACATCAAATGCCATGACATTCCTAATACATGCATTATTTTATTCCTAAAACTATAGAACGATAGGAATGAGATCATTGTGAGCCTGTGAATCCCAGTCCATCCTAAGTACCATTAAATTGGGGGGCTGTCATTTCCATTTAATAAAGAGCAGTGACAACTAAGAATGAAAACCAATCAGTGATAAAGTAAGTGGAATTCTTCTAGATCTATAAACAGTTCTCCTTACATCAGTAATTTTGTATGCTCAGAATGAATGATTATTAAATAAGTTTTCTACTGAGTCTACTTATTGAATTCTTACCATGTGCAAATTGCTATCTCAGCACTTTGTAAATATTACCTCCTTCAATCCTCACAATGGCCCAATAAGAAAGGTACTTTTGTTTTATTATTTTCATTTTACAAATGTGGAAACCAAATCAGAAAGAGATGAAGCAAGTGCTCAAAGTCCACAGATAGGAAGTGGTAAAGGAAGGACCCACACCAAAGAGCTTTGTGTGAGTGGACCGCAGAATAACGCCCCTCAGAGGTGTTCTGGCTGGGGGTGCTGGCTCATGCGGATCATCCTAGCACTCTGGGAGGACCCCTTAAGCTCAGGAGTTCCAGACCAACCCAAGCAACAGCAAGACCCTGTCTCTACCAAAAAATAGGGAAAAAACTAGCCACCACTGGTACCTGTAGCCTCAGCTCCTCGAGAGGCTAAGGCGGGGGAATCTCTGGAGCCCAGGAGTTTGAGGTTGCTGCGAGCTATGACGACACCATGGCACTCTAGCCTGGGTGGAAGAATGAGACCCTGTCTCAGGAAATTAAAAAGATGTCCATGTTCTAATCCAGAGAACCTGTGGGAATATGTTACCTAACATGGCACAAGGGATTTTGCAGCTGTGACTCAACTAAGGTTCTCAAAATGGGTAGATTATCCTAATGTATACAGATAACCCAATGTCAATGTAAAGTCCTTAAAAGTGGCAGAGAGTGGAAGAAGGGAGTCACAGGGTGATGTGACTAGACAGGAATGGCCAGAGAGGCAAGACTATTGGCTTTGAAGATGCCAGAAGTGACCCCTGAGTTGAGAAGTGGAGATATCTAGAAGTCGGAAAAGTAGATTCTCTCCAGAGCTTCTGGGAAGGAATGTAGCCCTGCAGACACTGTAGCCCAGTGAGGTCCTAGTCGGACTTCTGACCCACAGAACTGTAAGATATTTGTATTGTTTCAAGCATTGTGCTAGTACAGCCTCAATAAAAAACTCCATATCTTCAACAATAGTTGTGATTGACTGACTTTTAAAATTTTGCTATTCTCATGTGTGTGTTATGGTTTCTTATTATGGCTTTATTTTATTTTATTTTTAATAGATTTTTATTTATTTAGTATTTTATTGTATATTTTTAAAGACAGTTTCACTCTGTCATCCTGGGTAGAGTACCATGACATCAGAGTTCATAACAACCTCAAACTCTTGGGCTTTAGCAATCCTCTTGCCTCAGCCTCCCAAGTAGCTGGGACTATAGGTATGCACCACTATACCCATCTAATTTCTTTTCTGTTTTCAGTAGAGACAGAGTTTCACTCTTGGTCAGGCTGGTCTTGAACTTGTGAGCTTGACCAATCCACTTGCCTTAGTGTCCCAGAGTGCTAGGATTACAGGCGTGAGCCACTGTGCCTAGCCCCTTCACTCTATTAATAGTGTCTGTGCATTAATATAGTGCAATTTATCTTTTCCCTACTTGGTCAGTGTTATGTGTTTGTTTGAGAAATCACTCCCAAGGTCAAGAAGAAATTCTCCTGTTATCTTTTGAAGTATTATTACATCTACCTTTCATGTTTGCATCTCCATTCATCTGGAACTGGTTTTTATTCATGGTGTGAGGTAGGGATCAGTTCTCATTCTTTTCATATGACACTCCAATTGACCAAGCATTAGCTTTCTCCCTAGGCTCAGTGGTGCTGCTTTTGTCTTTCTTTTACTTCTCTACATTGCCACTGTTGTCATAAATCAGATATCCATGTATGTGTGGTCCTAATTCTGGGCTCTTCATTTTGTTTCACCTGTCTATTTGTTTATAAATAAACTAACCACACTCTCTTTTTGTTTCTTTGTTTTTTACACACAGTCTTAATTATTATAGATTTAATGTAAGTCTACATGTCCAATAGGGTAAGTTCCTCCTGATTTGTTGTTGTTGGAAATTATTGGCTATTTTTGCCCTGGCCCTTTGCATTTTCACGTGTATCCTTAAAATCAGGTAGTTAGAATTTTTTTTTTTTTTTTTTTGTTGTAGAGACAGAGTCTCACTTTATCGCCCTTGGTAGAGTGCCGTGGCGTCATAGCTCACAGCAACCTCTAACTCCTGGGCTAGGGGCGATTCTCTTGCCTCAGCCTCCCAAGTAGCTGGGACTACAGGTAGTTAGATTTTGATTGGGAATGAATTGAATCTATAAGTCAATTTGGAATACAATTGATGTCTTTACAAAATTGAGCTTTCTGGGTGGTGCCCATAGCTCAGTGGGTAGGGCGCCAGCCACATACACCCAGACTGGTGGGTTTGAACCCAGCCTATGCCTGAATAACAATGACAACTGCAACAACAACAACAACAACAACAAAAAACAGCCAGGCATTGTGGTGGTGACTATAGTCTACTTGGGAGGCTGAGGCAAGAGAATTGCTTAAGCCCAAGATTGTGAGGTGTGACGCATGGCACTCTACAGAGGGCTATAAATATAGTGAGACTCAGAAAAAAAAAAAATTAAGCTTTCTAATTCATGACCCTGATGCAAAATTTAATTTTCTTCAGAATTTAGTAAGTTAATTTCTTTAATAGTGTTTTGTCCCTTTCTATGTAATGGTCCTTTATATGTGTTATTAGATTCGTTTTGAGGATTAAATGCTATTTAATAATATTACTTTAAAAATTCTATTTATAATTATTGAGTGCCTATATAACAAACATGGAATTGACCTTGTGTCCAGTGACTTGGCTAAATTTACTTTTTAATTTTAATAGTTTATTTTTAGATTCTTGCATTTTCCACATATACAATCATGTGGCTTGAAAGAGGCACATTTTACATGAAAAGATATGGAGAAACTGGAACCCTCATACATCACCCATGGGAATGAAAAATGGTGTCACTGCTTCGGACAACAGTTGGAGGCTCCTCCAAATAGTGAAGACAGAGTTAACATATGACCCAGCAATTCCACTCGTAGGCATGTACCCAAGAGAACTCAAAGCACACATCCACACAAAAGTTAATAGATTATGCTTTATAGCCATATTTTCATAATAGCTAAAAAGCAATCCAAATGTCCATCAGTTGATGAATGTATAAATAAAATGTGATATGTCATACAATGGAAGATTGTTCATTAATAAAAAGAATGAAGAAAAGGAATAAATACCGATACGTATATGTGCTACAACATAGATGAACAATGAAAGCATTATGCTAAGCAAAAGAAGCTGGTTGCAAAGGATCATGTATCATACAAATGAATTTATATAAAATGTCTAGAATAGGCAAATCCATAGAGCCAGAAAAAGATTGGTGGTTGCCAAGGACTGGGGTTATGTGGCACAGCAATGAAGAGTGATACTTGTTTCTATTTGGGGTCATAAAATGGTCTCAAATTAGATGTGATGGTTGCATAATTCTGTAAATACTCTAAAAACTATTGAATTGTAACTTCAATGGGTAAATTTTACAGTATGTGACTTATATCTTAGTAAAGCTGTTTAAAAAAGTTTCTACATAAGACTTTGGAGCTTAAAAAAAGGCACACTAATATTTTGGGGTATAATCTCTGAATTTGGGAATTTTGATGATTTTAAGTTTTTCTTTATATTTTTCTGCATTTTCCAAGAATGTATATTTTTACAATTGGAAAAATCAGAAAAGAGTACATGTTACAGAAATGTAGACACCCCACCCCCACCCCATACCCTCAAACAGTGTCAACCACAAAACCTCCTAAAAACCAAGAACATTGTTGGAGGGAGAAGTGAGTTGGCACCTGAGTTCTAGATTGTCCACTTGGACGGCCTGGCTTGGGAGTGAAATGGTGGTGAACTGCAGCTCAAGAGGCCAAGGGCATCTGGTGGGAGGATGTTCTTAAAGCTCAGGATTTTTACAGAATTGTGGCAATCACAATATTACATGAGAAAGATAATTTTTGTATTTTTGACCCAAACAAATTGAATTAGGTTAGTTAAAAAGTTGCTATTCTGGTTTTGAAGTGGTTAATACCTTGATCAGGATTTTGGGTGAGACACAGAGTGAAAGTGTGACTCTTAAAATGTTTCAAAGACGGGGCGGCACCTGTGGCTCAGTGAGTAGGATGCCGGTCCCATATACCGAGGGTGGCGGGTTCAAACCCAGCACCGGCCAAACTGCAACAAGAAATAGCCGGGCCTTGTGGTGAGTGCCTGTAGTCCCAGCTACTCGGGAGGCTGAGGCAAGAGAATGGCCTAAGCCTAGGACTTGGAGCTTGCTGTGAGCTGTGACGCCACAGCACTCTACTGAGGGCGATAAAGTAAGACTCTGTCTCTAAAAAAAAAAAAAGTTTCAATGACAAAATCAGCAGGAAATAGTGATGGCCTAGATGGAATTAGAGATGAGGCCAAGAACGTACCTGCTGAAGGACTAGCAGCTCTCTTGATGCCAGGAAAGTTGGCGAGGGATCATTTTGGTGGAAAAGTTTGAGATGCCAGTAGAGTTGGCATCATCACATCAATACAAACTCTATTACCATTATTTGGAATCAGGATCCCAATGTTTGAATTCTAAGTCTCCTATTTGCTTGTGATCTTTTGTTAAAATTTTTAACCTTTCTGCACTTTGGTTCCATTTATTTTTTGAGACAGAGTCTCACTCTGTCTCCTTGGGTAGAGTGCCGTAGCATCGCAGCTCACAGCAACCTCAAACTCTTGGGCCAAGCCATCCTCTGTGTCAGCCTCCTGCGTAGCTGGCTGGGACTACGAGTGTGCAATGGTATGCCGGCCCTTTTTTCTCACTCTTTCTCAGGCTGGTTTGGGACTTGTGAGCTCAAGCACTCCATCTGCCCCCGCCTCCGAGAGTGCTAGGATTACAGGCATGATCACTGTGCTCGGCCTCCTTTTATTTTTAAAATGGTGATATCAATACCTACTTCACAGGGCTGTTTTAAGAATTAAGTCAGAAAGTGCACAAAAGCAAAATGCTTGGCATATGTACCTAAAAAATATTTTTCATGTACCATATTATCTTTGAAGGACCTGGGTGAAGGGGACACAAGACCTCTGGGTATATTTTTTTGCAACCTCCTATAAGTCTGTAATTATTTTAAAATAAAAAGTTTTAAAACGTATTAGCTATCTTGTGTATGAATTGTGTCATTGTGCTAACACTTGTAGGTTTTTTTTTTTTTAACCCAATGAAGAAATCAAGGACCAGGGACAGAAGCAATTTTGTTACAAAGAATTACACAGAAGGGAAATTAGAATGGAAGCTGTTTCTTCTGAATCAAGACCCCTAGAGTAACAGCGTGAAGGGACACTGGAACCTACGTGTGGGTTAACCACCCAACTTATCTGGGTTTGACGATGTGGTTTACTATGTTATTTTCCTGGTTTGACTTGACTCATCCGTTTGGATTCAGAATAATAAACATTGAAACATTTAAAATAGTAATCATTTCCTCATCACTGTGCCAGACATTGTGGTAGGCACTTCCACATTGCTTGGGATGTGACTGTAGCTAAGGCTTTCTGAATTCTACCACAAGAAAGACGTAAAATCAACCACTAGTGTTTTAATCATTTGCTGTTCACCATTTACACTTTTTTAAATGAAATTACAACGCATCAAAATTGTGTAGGATGTTCTTCCCAAAGCACTGGCGTATCTGGTGGGTGACAGAGGGGTTACAGCAGGGCTTCCAGCAGGAGCTGCTATTATTTATTTTGTGCAGAAGGAACTCGGAGCCGAGGCTGATGACGTGGGACTCGGTGGGGGTGCCGTTGCACTCTGGGGGCCCCAGTTCCTGTAAATGGACAAAGAACAGCCCAAATAGAGATGACTTAGAGGAGCTCAGTTCTGTAGAAATTTTTTTCCCTTGATTTCTTTCTTTTTTTCCTTTCTTTTCTTCTATCTCTTTTTTTAACAGACGGACTCTCTCTTTGTCACCCTTGGTAGAGTGCGGTGGTGTCTCAGCTCACAGCAACCTCAAACTCTTGGGCTCAAGCAATTCTCTTGCCTCTGCCTCCCAAGTAGCTGAGATTACAGCACCTGCCACAACACCCGGCTATTTTTAGAGATGGGGGTCTCCCTCTGGCTCAGGCTGGTCCAACACGTGAGCTCAGACAATCCACCCGCCTCAGCATCCCAGAGTGCTAGGATTACAGGCGTGAGCCACCACGCCTGGGTTTTGTAATTATTTGTTTTGAGTCATCTTGGTGTTCTGTGTTGAATGTAAAGACTGGACAAATTTGGTTTTTTTTCTTACCGACAATTGAGACCCTTAAGTGTTTGTCATCTTTATATGTCAATATTATAAATGGTTACAATATAAATTATACTTATAAATGATTGATATTTGATAAATAGTGCATACATAATTTCAAAGATAAAGTTTCTATTTGGAATTTTCAAGCTAAAAGAGCCAAAATAGATTAAAATATATGAGATAATGCTTTTTTTCTTTCCAGCTCTCCACAGTTTTTGACCTTAGTTCCTTTCTCAGAGAATTATAATACCTGTTCTGTCTATCCTTTTTTGGTGGTTATAAAAATAATTTGAACTAACAGTTGCGAATGCCCTTTGTAGACTACTGTTTACATGGCTGTATTTGATGTAAAGACGACTTTTGATAGTATGTACTGATAGTGTGATAAACTGATAAATCTGGGCATAAATGAAGAAGGAGTAATAACATCTCTTTGTGTCTGTGTGTCTATGGTGAAACATGACTACAGAAGAAGAGACAATATTTCCATCTTAGATGAAAATTACCATTATCCTCAGCATACCCTTGAAAGTGAAAACAGGTAACTCAGTAACAAGTTCAAGCATTTAAGAGAAGGGAAAATAAGATGAAAACTTGGGGAAAGATGGATTCTCAATAAATACTTATTTCACGAACGAGCAAAGTCATTGGATTAGGACAGCAGCTTTTTTTCCTTTACTATTTCAAGGGAAAACATTGGGAAAGATAAACACAATGAGTTGGTAGAAGTGGGAGTCTTCAAAGAGTGTACTTGATTTTGAGAGGAATGTGAGGCATTCTTGGAATGCTAGGGGTGTCTGCGGAGAGGAAGACAAATGTGGATTCTTCCCGGAACTGTTAATCTCACATCCTTTATGTCTGAATCAGCTGGGACTCTCATTTCAGCCATCCTCCTGATTTTTCAAGCTGCTTAAAGTTTTAAATTAGCATCCTACATCAGAACAAGCCTTCTTGCTAAGTCATCGCTCTCTTTTATGTGTTCAGGGTTCGTATTTTTATCCATGAATCACCAGCCAGCTCTCTAGATGATATACCTTATTTTCTCCACTCCTTGTTAAGTACATTTGTTTTTGGTTTCAACATTTGTTCTCTTCGTGGTCTAAATGTCAAACATATTTCCACAACTATTAAGGATTCGTGATTTTAGATCATGACTCAGAGAGGCTGCTGAGACCCTCTGCGGGCATACCTCTTTTTAACTGGGTTTCACAGGTATTGCAGTTTTTACAAATTGGAAGTTGGTGGCAACCCTGAATCGAGCAAGTCTGTCATTTTGTGTCACATTCTGGTAATCTTCATAATATTTCAAAGTTTTTCATTATTATTATTGTACCTGTTATGATAGTCCATGATTGGAGATCTTAAAGGTTACTGTTTTAATTGTTTTGGGGTACCACAACCCACACCCATCCATAATGGTGAACTTGGTCAATGAATGTGTGTGTGTTCTGACTGCTCCACTGACCAGCCATTCCCCCATCTCTCTCTTTCCTTCCCCTCCTCCCGCACCTCCCCTTAAACCTCCCTATTTCTTCAGACACAGCAATATTGAAATTAGGCCAATTAACCCGACAGTGACCTCTAAGTGTTCAAGTGAAAGGGAGAGTTGCATGTCTCTCTCTTTAAATCAAAACCTAGAAATGATTAAGGTTAGTGAGGAAGGCAAGTTGAAAGCTGAGATAGGCCAAAAGCTATGCTTCTCATGCTAAACAGCTAAGTTGTGAATGCAAAGAAAAAGTTCTTGAAAGAAATGAAAATTTTCCTCCAGTGAACACGTGAATGACCAGAAATCTAAAGTGTATATACCCCTAATATGAAGCAAATTTATATCTTTCAAGTGAAGGCTACAACCCAATTATTACACAAGAAGATGGGGAAAGGGGAGAGGGAGGGACGGGGAGGAAGAGGGAGGGAGGAGAGAGGATAAAGGGTGAGATCACACTTGTGGTCCATATTTGAAGGGTCAGGAGAAAACTTTTAAATATGGATCAAAAATGTTTTCACATAGTAAAGGAGAAAATCTCATGAATGTTATATCAATCAGGTTGATGAAAATATCTCAGATTGTATGTGAAACCCACACACTGTACCCCATGATTGAATTATTGTACACAGCTATGATTCAAAAAAAAAAAAAAAAGAGCTTCATTGCAGATATGGAGAAAGTTTTGTGGTCTGGATAGAAGATCAAATCAGCCAGGCAGCACCTGTGGCTCAGTGGGTAGGGCACTGGCCCCATACACCTAGGCTGGTGGGTTTGAACCTGGCCCCAGCCAACCTGCAACAAAAAATTAGCCCGGCGTTCTGGCAGGCACCTGTATTCCCAGCTACTCAGGAGACTGAGGCAAGAGAATCACCTAAGCCCAGGAGTTGGAGGTTACTGTGAGCTGTGATGGAACAGCACCCTACCGAGGGCAATGAGTCTCTAAAAAAAAAAGATCAAATCAGCCACAACATTTCCTTAAGCCAAAGTCTAATCCAGAGCAAAGCCTAACTCTCTTCAATTCTATCAAGGCTGAGAGAGGTGATGGAGCTGCAGAAGAAAAGAGGAAGCCAGTAGAGGCTGGTTCATGTGGTTTAAGGGAAGAAACTGTCCCCATAATGTAAAAGTACAAGGTGAAGCAGCAAGGGCTGAGCTGTGGCAAGTTATCCAGAAGGTCCAACATTGATGAAAGGGGTTACACAAAACAACAGATTTTTAAGGTAAACGAAATAGTCTCCTATTGGAAGATGATGTCATCTAGAACTTCCATAGCTAGGGAGAAGTCAAGGCCTGGCTTCAAAAGACAGGCGACTATCTTGTGATAGGTTAATGCAGCTGATGACATTAAGTTGAAGCCAATGCTCATTTACCATTTTGAAATTCCTAGGAATTCCTAAGAATTATGTCAAGTCTATTCTGCCTATGCTCTATAAATGGAACAACAAAATGTAGATGACAACATAGCTGTTTATAACACTATATTAAATATTTTAAGCCCACTGTTGAAACTTACTGGTCAGGAAAAGAAAACATTCCTTTCAAAATATTACTGCCCATTGACAATGCCCCTGTCGTCACCCCAAAACTCTGTCGGAGATGGCAAAGGACATGAATGTTGTTTGCATGCCTGCTAACACAGCGTCCATTCTGTAGCCTGTGCTTCAAGGAATAATTTTGACTTTTGAGTCTTATTATTTAAGAAAAACATTACATAATACTATCTCTGCCATAGATAGAGATTCCTCTGGTGAGTCTGGGCAAAGTACATTGAAAACTTTCAGGAAAAGATTCACCATTTCAGATGCCAGTAAGAACTTTTGTGGGCGGCACGTGTGGCTCAAGGGAGTAGGGCGCCAGCCCCATATACCGGAGGTGGTGGGTTCAAACCCAGCCACAGCCAAAAAATGCAAAATAAAAAATAAAAAATAAATAAAAGTTAAAAAAAAGAACATGTGTGATCCGTGGAAAGAGGTCAAAATATGAACATTAATAGGAGTTTGGAAGAAGTTGATTCTAACTCATGGATAACTTGGAAGAGTTCAAGACCTCAGTGAAAGGGGTATTACAGATGTGGTAGAAATAGCAAGAGAACTAGAATTAGACATGGAGCCTGAAGATGAGACTGAATTGCTACTACGCTACCTCATAAAACTTTAATGGAAGGGTAGTTCCTTTTTTTTTTTTTTGAGACAAGATTTCTCTCCATTTCTTCTCTCCATCACTCAGGATAGATTGCAGTGGCCCAATCACAGCTCATTGCAACTTCAAAACTCTGAGCTCAAGCAATCCTCTTGCCCCAGCCTCCAAAATTTCTGGGACTGATAGTGTATACCACCACACCCAGCTAAGTTTTGTATCTTTTGTAGAGATGGGGGTCTCACTATGTTGCTCAGGCTAGTCTCAAACTCCTGGCCTCAAGCAATCCTATCGCCTTGGCCTCCCAAAGTGCCAGGATTAGAAGTATGAGCCAAGTATGAAGTATGAGCTCATTTCTTATAATGAGCCAAGAAAAAAGTGGTTTTTTGAGATGAAAGTACCCGTAGTGAAGATGCTGTGAACATTGCTGAAATGACAACAAAGGATTTAGAATGGTACATAAACTTATTTGATAAATCAGTGGCAGGATTTCAGAAGAATGATTCTATTTTTGAACGAAGTTCTACTGTGGATAAGTGCTATCAAAAGGCATTGGATGCTGCAGAGAAATCTTTTGTAAAAAGAAAAGGTAGTCAATGTGACAAACTTCACTGTTGTCTTACCTTAAATTATCAAGCCACCTCAATTTTCAGTAACCACCCCCCAATATCAGTCAGCAGCCATCCACATTGAGTCAAGACCCTCCACTGCAAAAAAGATTACAACTCACCAAAGACTCAGATGATCGTTAGCATTTTGGAGTTTTTTGTTTTTTGTAAAACAGAGTCTTACTTTGTCACCCTCAGTAGAGTGCCGTGGTGTCACACAGCTCACAGCAACCTCCAACTCCTGGGCTTAGGCAATTCTCTTGCCTCAGCCTCCTGAGTAGCTGGGACTACAGGCGCCCACCACAAGGACCAGCTAGTTTTTTGTTGCAGTTTGGTCAGGGCCAGGTTTGAATCCGCCACCCTCGGTATATGGGGCTGGTGCCCTACCCTTGTTTTTTGTTTTTAAGACAGAGTCTCACACTGTCACCCAGGCCAGAGTGCAGTGGCATAGTCCATAGCTCACTGCAACCTTGAATTCTTGGGCTCAAGCAATCCTCCTGCCTCAGCCTCTCAAGTAGCTGGGAGTACAGGTGCCTACCACCATGCCTGGCAAACTTTTCTATTTTTTGTAGAGACAGGGTCTCTCACTCTTGTTCAATCTGGTCTCAAACTCCTGGCCTCAAGTGATCCTGTCACCTCAGTCTCCCAGAGTGCTAGAATTACATGTCTGAGCTGTAACAGACATGTTATTTAACTAATAAATATAGAAGGAAATGCCAAATGAGATAACTAATAAAGTTCAAAGTAGCTGTCTCTACCTAGGGAGTGGTATTAGTGGCGGGAGAGAGGAGGATGGGAGGTTTCTGGTTTTTAATACTTTTTAAATACAAACCTATTTAGAACTATTTGATGATTATGGATTATATTAAAATAAACCTGAAAGTTAACTTTTAGAACAGATTAGTTTTCTCCAATACTTTTTTTTTTCCCATGACAGAGTTTGACTATGTCACCCTCAGTAGAGTGCTATGGCATCATAGCTCACAGCAACCTCAAACTCTTGGGCTCAAGTGATTCTCCTGCCTCAGCTTCCCTTGTAGCTAGGACTACAGGCGCCCTCCACAATGCCGGGCTATTTTTTGTTTGTTTTTTTAGCAGACCTGGGCTGGGTTCGAACCTAAGAGCCCCAGTGCATGTGCCCGGCGCCCTATCCACTGAGCAATGGGTGCTAAGCCTCCCCTAATACTTTTTGATATTAACCAAGTATTCCTCTTATGGCAAGAGGCCATGTAGAAGTACTCCTGGGACACACTTCCTGTGCTTTTCAGGTGATACCTTCACCTCTAAGAAAAGTGCAATCTGAGAGCAAGTAACACGAGGTTCTCTGAAATAGGGCCTTGGCATGAATGAGATGTTCATTCAATATTTTTTTAATAACTAAAAGCAAAATTCAGTAACATTTTCAGGGGCAGAGACTCTTGTAGAAACCAGGTTCATCAGATGCTATTCTAAGGGCAGGTGTAACATAACGGTTCACCCTCGGTGGGTTCACCAGAAGGGGACCCTGCAGGCAACGTGGAGCAGGGCAGCCTCTTTACAAAATTCAGCTCTGTAGCGTGGAATGTAAAATTTTGATGCTCTTCCAGGGATCCCTTTAAGACAATGGCATTTAAGGGGGTAATAATTAAACTTTCAGAAATCATAGCTTATCATCTGTGCCTCTATAGGCGATGGTTTGTTTCTGCTGAACTGATGCCCGTTAGTTTATAACTTCCCCCAATTTTTATACCCAAAGAATATTTTACTTTTTGTTATTTGAATAACAAGATGAAGTCTTGAAAAGAGTGAAGATTGGAATCATGTTCTTTCAGAAAGCATGTTTATAGCCTAATGCGTTATAAATACTGGGGGGGCTTGGCTCAGTGCGCACAAGCCGAGGGTGAATGACCCATTCAGAGAATTTGCTGTGAAACAGGATTAATAGCTTGTGAAATTGTAGCTTATTGTTTCTCAACATTTTTGTCTTCTAAATTGAAATTGCTATGAAAAAAGTGGCAGGGGGATGAGAAAACAAGAACAGAAGCCAATGGAAACAAGAAAGAAAACAGTGCAGTAACACAGACCCAGCTATTGGCGGCCAGGTTCAACTCGGTGCTCTCACTTGAACCCGTCGTCACATCCTTTTTCTGTTTGCTACACACCTCCAAAGGTTAGAACTGTTTGCTGTCCACAAAATCAAAGGATACGAAACAAGTCTACAAGAATCGTAACACTAATTAAGAGCAATTTCCCTCCAGCACCTACAGAAGTATCCATGGTTATTACCCTGTTTTCCAGGTCACCCTTCAGCTCCCGCTGAGTGGCGCGGGGCAGAGCTGACCACGGATCAGAGACAGAGTCCTGCCCCAGGCAGCCCCAAGGCCTCCTGGAGGCCCAGCCAGGACTTACCTGCCACCAAGTTCCATTCTCACCCCTGGGCGGGTGGCTGGCTCAGCCCCACCTGACACGTCGCTGTGGTGGTGGGACAGATACATTTTACACAGGAGTCAGAATGTGCTCGTGCCCTGGGCAGTGTTGCTGGCACCCTGGCTGGAAGCCACCGGCTCACAAACTGAGCAAGTCGGCGCGTGGGAGTGGCAAGGAGCGTGTGCTTGAGGGCCGTGGCCCGAGTCTGAATTCTGGCTGTGCCCTTTACGGGATATTCAAGCCAGTTTTGGTGGGGGCAGGGGGCCCTCTCACTCCCACTGCCGCAGGGTGACTACACGGAGGCGTGAGGCTGGGGGACAGGAGCGCCGAACCCAGCTCTTGGTCCTTGCCCACCTTCACCACGGGAGCAATCCCCAGTCTCCAGAGTGCAAGCGCCTCCTGCGGGAAGACGATTACATCTCCCGCTGCCTGTGAGGAAGGACGGTGCACACCCTACGGGGTTCTCTCCAGGAGACTCCCCCAGCGTCTAAACATTTAGCTTTCCATTTGTTTGGCAGTTGCCATTAGAATCCTATGTCTTCAAGGAACTAAAAAAGACTAGAAAATAGGAAATAAGAAAAATGCAGCAGGTCTTCAAATAATGTTTTCTTTGCCTTTCTTGTTGTAATGTTGATGAGAAAACATTGATTTGCAGTGGTTGGCCCAGCCCGTGTGGGCTCTGCAAGTTCTCCCTGGGTCTGTGTGGTTTCCTGCCACGTCCTGGCCACGGTGACCCAGGGATCGACAGGGTCTCTGAGAGTAGCAGGTGTGAGCGCACCCTGTCCACGGGGTTCCCAGGATCTGATGTATCGGATGACTAATACACTACCCAGTTCTCAGATTGGTTTGTAGTACCTTCTAATTCCAATTCTTTAGTGATGTAGAATTCTTCGTAACTGACAAAGTGCTGATAAAAGGCATTACTATAGGCATATCTTTGACATGGCCCATTTTGTTTTTGTTTTTGTTTTTTTTGAGACAGAGCCTCAAGCTGTCACTCTGGATAGAGTGCTGTGGCATTACAGCTCATAGTAACCTCCAATTCCTGGCCTTGCCTCTGCCTCCCAAATAGCTGGGACTCCAGGCGCCCGCCACAACGCCCGGCCATTTTTTGGTTGCAGCCGTCATTGTTGTTTGGCGGGCCGGGCTGGATTCGAACCTGCCAGTTCAGGTGTTCGTGGCTGGCACCTTAGCCCGTTGAGCCACAGATGCTGAGCCGATGTGGTCCATTTTGATTTAATTACTCTCACAATCTTCTTGAGAGGTTGATTGTTGAGAAAAGTACATAACAATCGGCTCCACACCGATAGCTCAGTGTTTAGGGCACCAGCCAAATGTACCAGGGCTGGCAGGTTCCAACTTGGCTGGGCCTGCTAAACAACAACAACAACAAAAATAGCTGGGCATTGTAGCCAGCGCCTGTAGTCCCAGCTACTTGGGAGGCTGAGGCAAGAGAATCTCTTAAGCCTAAGAGTCTGAGGTTGCTGTGAGCTGTGACACTGTAATGCTCTACCCAGGGTGGCAGAGTAAAACCGTATCTCAAAGGAAAAAAAAAAAAATCTAGTTCTATCATTTGCTAACTCTAGCTGGAAAAACACATTGAGGCAAAAATCATTAAGCCGACGAGTAATTCAGTGACCATTTCCCAAAGATCTGTCATGGGCCCTGTCTGCACAGTCTCAGGGACAAAGGACAGGAGAAAGTAATGAATAAATGCCACATTTAGTTTTAAATTTGCTGGTGAACTCTCCAGAAATATTCCTGGATATTTTTTACCTGTAAATATCTAGCTTTAGCAAGCTTCTGACACTTAGAGGATATTTCTTATGTGGATGTTGATTACCTCAAGTATAGGATTGGCCATATTAATCAGGATGAATGGAGCCACTGTCCCCTCCATCTCTAGATTATGGCTGAGCAGTGATGCGCCATAATCCAAATGGGCTCAAAATACAGTCCTCTGAGATATTTAGGGATGTTAAGCCCAACAATTAAATTTCGTTCTCGCTAAGATGAAGGTATCTACTTCAAAACAATTAGTGTGGCCTTAATCTTTCAATAAACATGTATAATCTTTGTTTTGAGGCCATATGATGAAAGAAATGTCCCCATTCTAAAGGTACTGGCTCCACTACACAGAAGTCAAACTGCCTGTATCCCACTCATATTGCATGTTACTACAGATATTATTTTAGCAAAAATGGGAGGGTGTAACCCCCGCCCTTATGCTACTTGCTAATGAGAATTTAAAATATTGCCCAAAGGGATTTACCATGGCAACTATCAGAAGAATCTCATTGGAAAGCTGGAAACTTTATAAAATGATCAAAATTTCAGCATGTGGTCATTGTGAAGTACTGCATACACATAAATAACCCCCTCTCTGCCTGAAGGAACTTCTAATCTATTGTGGAATTTTTATGGGTAAAGAAAAAACGTCAGTAGGGTCTCCCCAGAACAGTGTTTTTCAACCTTTTTTTTTTTAATCTCACAGCACACTTCAACCTATAGTTAAACTTCCACAGCACACTTAAATTATGTGGATCAAAAAAAGCGTAAAAGAAAGAATTTACTTACTGTGTTTTGTACTTCTTTCAAAAATAATTTAATTAATGAGCTTTAAAATTTTTTGTGGCGCACCTCAGGTTCTCTTACAGTGTTGGCACACTGGTTAAAACCACTGCCCTAGAGGGTTAGATAAATAAAACCAATCAATTTAAGTTAGCTCTCTATTTATGTGAAACTACATACAGCTCGCGCCCCTACTTTGTTCTACCAAGTATTTAGAGCTCCCAGTTTTCATGCTCACTAGGCTTCTGATCATGTTGCTGCCCCTTCCTTTTCTCTCCACGAATATACATCATCTCATGCAAAAAAGTATATAATAAAAAAAATAATGTAGGTTGGGGCTAGTTAGTAAGTGGGGCTCACTTCACCAAGGTCTGATCACTCCTGGGTACACTTATCATAAAAGAACATTTTCCTCAGCCAGTTCTCTCTTCCACCCAAAGTACTCCAGACCTGTCTACCTCCCCTCACCCCCAGAAAGAGGGTTCTACCAATATTCTCCCTCATTTGTTAACAGCATTCTTCTGAAAATTCCTGGGCTTATATTTTTATATTCTTTTTTTTTTTTTTTTTGAGAAAGTCTCTCATTCTGTCACCCAGGCTAGAAAATGGTGGCATCAGCCTAGCTCACAGCGCTTCAAATTTCTGGATTCAAGCAATCCTCTTGCTTCAATTTCCCCAATGGCTGGGACTACAGTGTGAACTACTATGTCTGGCCTTTTCTCTCTCTTTTCTTTTTTTTTTTGAGACAAAGTCTCATTTTCTCACCCTTGGTAGAGTGCCCTGGCGTCACAGCTCACAGCGACCTCAAATTGGACTCAAGTGATTCTCTTGCCTCAGCCTCCTAAGTAACTGGGCCTTTGGCTGCCCACCACAATGCCTAGCTATTTTTAGACCCAGGGTCTTTCCCTTGCTCAGGCTGGTCTGGAACTCCTGAGCCCCATCGGTCCTCCCACCTCAGCTTCTCAGAGTACTGGTAGTACAGGTGTCAGCCACCACACTCAGCCTGGTGAGGTTTTATACTCTTTTAAGTCTAATGGTCTAGGAGAAGCCTGAGGATTTGCTTTGGTAACAAGTTCCCAGGTGGTACAAGGGTGCTGTACCACCAGGAACCAGACTTTGAGAGCGACTGTTGCAGGTAACCATCCTCAGCTCTGAGTGCACATCAGAACCATGGGAGGAGGTAACAACACACACGCCAGGCTCTCCTCAACCCCATACATCAGAACCTCCTTGGGGGGGTCGGGGGGAGGGAGATGTGCCATGCACTGGTTTTTATTTTTTGAAAATTTCCAGGTGATTCTAGGGTGCACTAGTGTGAGAATCATTGCAATAAGAGGAGCTGATGCTAGACAGAGATGCGAAGAGGGGTGATATGTGAAGTGAGTGGCTTGACTTAAAATTTCCTCGATACATTTTTGTATTTTATGTGAAGAAGGCAGATGTCGATACTGTCACAACATTTAAAATATTTTAGAGGCCATTACACATAAATATATGTCTCATGTCCCCAGAATTTGTTAATATTCAATACATTTTATTTATTTATTTATTTTTGAGACAGAGTCTCACTATGTCACCCTCAGTAGAGTGCTGTGGCATCACAGCTCACAGCAACCTTAAACTCTTGGGCTTCAGTGATTCTCTTGCCTCAGCCTCCCAAGTAGCTGGGACTATAGGCACCCGCCACAACTCCTGGCTATTTTTTTTATTGCAGTTATCATTGTTGTTTAGCTGGCCCAGGCCTGGTTTGAACCCCCCCAGCCTCAGTGCATGTGGCTGGTGCCATAACCACTGTGCTATAGACGCCAAGTCAAATTTTAAAGAATTATAGTAGTCATAGAAACAACAACCTTTCCTTTCTGGTTGCTGCAACTGGATGGCTAGAAATTTTATTATGCAGTTTTTTATGGCAAGATGAATGCATTGTTTTCTATGGAGAATAAAAATTTGCAGGATTTGAGCACAGCAAGAACTTAATAAATAGTACAAAAACCATTTTCATTACCAAGAGATTAATTACCAGGAGATCTCAACTGAGCAGAACTAGAGCTTCTCAGTGAATCTGAGCTATAAAGAAATTAGGGCTTAGAAACAAATCCCTCAGTTGCTGCAAGAAGTCAACTGTAGCTTTCAGACATTTTCTAAGACACCTGATTTAGGCCAGGCAAGGCGGTTCATGCCTGTAATCCTAGCTCTCTGGGAGGCCAAGGCAGGAGTGTTGCTTGAACTCAGGAGATGGAGACCAGCCTGAGCAAGAGTGAGACCCTGTCTCTACTAAAAATAGATAAATAAGTGGGCATAGTGGCAGGCCCTTGTAGTCCCAGCAACTGGGAGGCTGAGGCAAGAGGATTGCTCCAGCCCGAGCGTTTGAGGTTTCTGTGAGCTATGATGTCATGGCACTCTACCCAGGGGTACCAAAAAAAAAGAAGAGACATTTGATTTTGAATACAGACCTTGCTTGACTTTTTTATATTCCTGTAAATGTAAAAAAAAATTTACATTTTTTTACACATAAAATCTCAATTTTACATGATTGTAAAAGTGAAAAACAGTCTACTGGAGTCTTATTCCACGAGACCACTGAGACCCTGTGGGAGGGAGTCAGGTGACTGTGACCAGTTTTCAGGCTTGACTTCAGTCTTCTTGGGTTTGTTTTCTTGCTACCTAGCATAGCATTTGGCACATAAGAGATACTCCACCCATATCTACTCAATTGAAGTGATCGTTATTGCCCCATCTCAGAGGAAAGAAATATACTTTCTTTTCTTTTCCTTTTAAATTTATTTTTATTTTATTTTATTTTTGAGACAAAGTCTCACTTTGTCATCTTAGGTTAGAGTGCCATGTGTCATAGCTCACAGCAGCCTTAAACTCCTGGGCTCAAGTGATTCTGCCTCAGCCTCCAGAGTAGCTGGGACAACAGGTGCCTTCCACAATGCCTGGCTATTTTTAGAGATGGTGTCTTGCCCTTTCTCAGGCTGGTCTTGAAATATTGAGCTCAAGCAATCCACTGACCTTGGCTCCCAGAGGGTTGAGATTACAGGTGTGAGCCACTGCATCTGGCCTAAATTTAATTTTTATTTGCAACAGAGTAATAGGTGCATAGCTTTTCAAAATCATGGGCTCTAATAACAGCAACAACAACAAAAATCAGCGAGTTTTCCCATCCTCCTTACCCCCCAAATTCTCCTTCCCAGGCATGTGCTTTGTGCTCCGCCAGTGGGGTTTCTTCTGGTATTTGTAACCCACACTGGTTTGTCAGAGTCACCACAGAAGAGTGTCTTGATAAAAACTCAAGACAAAGTAGCAAAAGTAAGGAGCCCTCTGCTTGCCAGCATAATTTCTGCAACCATGGCAGCTCTCTGGGGAAGATGCTTTGAAAACCAAACAGGTTAGATCAAGTGCCTGCCACGTCTCTTGCCCAAGATACTCCATTCCTTAAAATATAAAGGACCCTTGTCCTCACCTTTTCGTACATAGAAGGTAACATCTCCCAGGGTTAGAGATTATGCCTCTGTAATCCCAGATCTCAATGTGATTCTGCTTGAATGTAACTGTGAGTGCTTCTGCTGTGTGGCTGCACCTGTTGTGTGGAAGCAGTGAGCTGAGACACTGCTGGGCAGCCTGATACCATCTCCCTGAAGGACTGCCAGAGTCCTCAGGACATCTGCTGAGTAAAACTAATTTTAATTCTTTAAAAACTTGATTTCTGGGCGGCACCTGTGGCTCAAGGGGGCAGGGCACCGGCCCCATATACCAAGGGTGGTGGGTTCAAACCCAGCCTTGGCCAAACTGCAATAAAAATATAGCTGGGCGTTGTGGCACGCCTGTAGTCCCAGCTACTCGGGAGGCTGAGGCAAGGGAATCGCCTAAGCTCAGGAGCTGGAGGTTGCTGTGAGCTGTGATGCACAGCACTCTACCGAGGGTGATAAAGTGAAACTGCCTCTACAATAACAAATAAATAAATAAATAAAAACTTGATTTCTGGGTAGCGTCTGTGGTTCAGTGGGTAGGGGGCCAGCCCCAAATACCAAGAGTGATGGGTTCAGACCCGGCCCCAGCCAAACTGCAACAAAAAAAAAACTTGATGTATTTTCTTTAGTTGACAAACTGATACTATGTTTTTATTAAAAGCAACAAGCTGGGTTTTTAAAGAAAATTGTTAGACAAGGGGGGAGTATCCAGATGAATTTGGTCAAATAAATTCCCTGAGTTGCCTGAGTATTGTTTTTTTTTTTTTTTTGAGACAGAACCTCAAGCTGTCCCCCTGGGTAGAGGCTATGGCATCACAGCTCACAGCAACCTCCAACTCCTGGACTTAAGTGATTCTCTTGCCTCAGCCTCCCAAGTAAGCGATTCTCTTGCCTTAGCCTCCCAAGTAGCTGGGACTACAGGTGCCCGCCACAACTCCCGGCTATTTTTTGGTTGTAGTTGTCATTGTTGTTTAGCAGACCTGGGCTGGATTCAAACCCACCAGCTTTGGTGTATATGGCTGGTGCCTAAGCCAGTTGAGCTACAGGAGCAGAGCCGAGTATTTGCCGAGGTTTTATAAAGTTGGTTGGGGCAGAATTAGTCATGCGGTGGTGAACAGAGAAGTCAGAGGCAGCATCTGGGAAAGCCCGGTGGAGATTTGTACATCAAGGTCTATCCAGGATAAATGGTTTGATACATGGCGTGAGGTTAGTTGTCAAAGCAGTTATCGTTCCAGACGTGAGTCCAAAAGAGCTGTTAACTAGTTTGTCATAAGGTTTGTTTTTTGTCGGAACATAAGAATTCTATTTCTAGTTCTGTTAAGTTTTATTTCACATATTTTGAGTATTTTGATACAGGGAAGATGAGAATTAAAGTCTCTGTTACTATGACATGTTACCTTTTATCTCTAGAAATGCTCATTATTTTAAGAGCCAAATATTCATTTAGATTAACCTGAATACTTACTGTGTCTGTGTTTTAGCTCAGATCACTTTACTTTGCCTGAAGAATTCCTGTTAGTATTTCATTTAGTAGATATCTTCTGGTGACAATTTTCCTATTTCTTAATAATGTTACTATTTCTCTCTCTTTTTTTTTTTTTTTTTTAAGACAGGCTTTCTAGCTCCCAGAATGGAATGCAGTGGTGCAATCATAGCTCAATGCAGCCTTGAACTGGGCTCAAGTGATTCTGAGCCTCAGCCTCCTGAGCAGGTAAGACTACCGGGGTATGCCACCAGGTCTCACTAATTTTTAAATTTTTTGTAAAGATGGAGTATTGCTATGTTGCCTGGGCTTTTGTTTAGCTCCTGGCCTCAAGTGATCCTCTCACCTTGGCCTTCCAAAGTGCTAGGATTACAGCAGTGGGCCACACCATTCCTGGCCTCTTTTTTGTTTTGAAAATATTTTCACTGGGTATGCCATCTTTTTCCTGTAAGAAGGGGTTACATTTGCTTCTGGCCAACAACTAAGTTAGGGGCATTAGCAATACCCATTAACTTTATATTAATAAAGGATCACGATCGAGATACCGGGTTGGCTTATTTCAGCTCACCTCAGTTCTTAGGGTATATTGCTTTAGAGTTTCAAAATAAAGATGGATTTTCCAGGGCCCCTCTCATTGCTGGATCTTGAACTATAATTGTTGTCACTCTTACTCCGTTAATCTACCAAAAGTTCTGCTCAGTGTCTCTGCTTCTTGACTGCCTTTTTTGAAATTGGCAGATACCTCCAGGGAAAAGTAGCCAAAAATACTGGGCTCATCTCTCTAGGTTTGGATTTTGGCCCTAGAGTCTTTCATTGCTTTGAATGCACTCCCATATGTATTTTAAAAATTATATTCAGCTTTTCTACTTGCTATAAATAAGATAGTTGTTCTGAATTACCTACATTACCTCAACTGAAGGTGAAATCATTGGTATCCTGCCCATATTTTCCTGGCAATATCTTTTTCATGTACACTGACCTAATGGGTTATTCTAACACATCATAGATTTTAGGAATATGAAAAATGTACCCCCAGAATATCAGGTTTTAAGTTCCAGAACCTTTAAATGTTACCTTGTAAAAAAAAAAGGTTCTTTGCAGGTGTGATTAAATTAAGGATTCTGTGATGATGAGATTATCCTGCATTATCTATGCCCTGAATGTCACCCTTGTGTCCTTATAAGAGAAAAGCAAGGCGGCCCCTGTGGCTCAGTGGGCAGGGTGCCGGCCGCATATACCAAGGGTGGCGGGTTCAAACCCGGCCCTGGCCAAACTGCAACAAAAAAATAGCCGGGCATTGTGGCCGGCACCTGTAGCCCCAGCTGCTAGGGAGGCTGAGGCAAGGGAATCGCCTAAGCCCAGGAATTGGAGGTTGCTGTGAGCTGTGTGACGCCACAGCACTCTACAGTGGGAGATAAAGTGAGATTCTGTCTCTACAAAAAAAAAAAAGAGAGAGAGAAAAGCAGAGGGAAGTTTACACACACACAGAGGAGAAGGTGATGTGAAGACCGAAGCAAAGATGGGGTGATGCAGCCGCAAACCAAAGGATGAGGGCAGCTACCAGAAGTTCCGAGAGGCAGGGAACAGATTCTCCCCTAAGTCCTTTGAAGGAGTACAGTCCTACAGGGACTCTTGGGATCAAATAATAATAATAACTCTGACCCAAGTAGATGAAGATAAGTGAATAATACAATTAAAATAAAGATCAATGGAATACAGGAGAGGGAGAAAGTCATTTGAGTTAAAGCAGCTCAGAAAGTCATCTTCCATAGGGTCATATTTGAAGAAATTTTTCTGCCTTCTAACTCCTTATACCTTGTGGTTTGTTGGTTTGTTTCAGATAAGGTCTTGCTCTGTTGCCCAAGCTTAAGTACAGGGTCATCATCATAGCTCCCTGCAGCCTGGGACTCCTGGGATCAAGGGATCCTCTTGCTTCAGCCTCCTGAATAGCTGGGACTGTAGGCATGTGCCATCATGCCCAGCTAATTATTTCGTTTTTGTGGAGGCGTGGTCTCTGTGGCCCAGGCTGGTCTTGAACTCCTGACCTCAAGTAATCCACCTGCCATGGCCTCCCACAGGTGTCAGCCGCTATCTTTGGCCACTTAGTATTTTTTTTAATGTAGATTTTCTTTACCTGTTCTCTTGTAATTGCTTTCATTTCATGTATCAAATCAATACTGTAAACTAGAGTTTAAGAGCATGTTTGCCACTGTTCCACTTCTTCCAGGTCTGCCTATTCATATCCTGTTTGACCTGGCTTTGAAAAAAAAGGATTCCTGGAATAGCAGCGATAATGACACCCATGTGGTAGCTGACCCCATATGGGGTCTAACTGAGGTCTAACTGCCACTGAAAGATGGGCAGCTACCAGTAGCTAAAAGGGACTGTTTTCAACAGGAGTTTTGTGAAAATTTGGACACAAGTGGTACTGTTGGGGGTCCATGCATCAGAATGACCAGAAATACAGTGTGGCTTCACAGGTGCACTGAGGATCAAAGGGAATGCCAAGGTTTACAACCTCTATGAAAGAGAGTAGCATTTTCAGGGGAGTCCACAAGAGGGAGTGTTAAGGAAGGATCAAGTTCCAGGGGCGTCCAGCCTTTTGTCTTTTCTGCAGTACATTGGAAGACTGAGATTTGTCTTAAGCCACACAGTAAATGCACAAACACTAACAAAAAATGATTAGCAAAATAAAAAAGTCCATGTATACTTTTTATGATCTCTAACACCACAGATAATTTTTCAAAGTCTTCATAAAATCAGCATGTGGCCTGTGACTGTCACATTTTAGAGCCAGCACATACTCTTGAGCACACATCCAAAGCACCAGTCTTTAAAAATGCCATACTCAGCCTCACAACCCCCCTTGTTGTTTTATTTTATCATATACCCATTTGATAAGATATAGGGGAAAAAAAATCAAAATTCTCATCAAAAATCGCATTCTGTAGCCAGCTAGAGACATTATAGGGGCTTTTAGTTTTATATGTGTATAAAATTCTAACCTTGAGTACAGACTCCCTCTCTAGTCTCTCTCTTATTTGGGGAGATTGAGGGAAGGTCACGAAGAACTGCAGCCAGGCTTGGGGCCTGTGGCTCAGCGGGCTAAGGCGCCAGCCACATACATCTGAGCTGGCAGGTGCTGCAAACAACAATGATGGCTGCAACCAAAAAATGGCTGGGCCTTGTGGCGGGCGCCTGTAGTCCCAGCTACTTGGGAGGTGGAGGCAGGAGACTCGCTTGAGCCCAGGAATTGGGGGTTGCTGTGAGCTGTGATGCCACAGCACTCTATCCAGGG